>JALPQD010000022.1:3660092-3942592 GCA_023101885.1 Typhlomys cinereus | reverse complement strand
TATCTTGTAAGCCAATGTAATAAATTATGAATATATATATATATATATCCCTTCTATTAGTTCCAGTTCTTTAGAGAACCCTGATTGACACACTAAGAATTAATGTTCTTGAGTAAATGTAGTTAGATTAGATAAGAAATCAAGTACTAACTCAATCTTTATTACAAGTAACTAGCAATAAGTTAAAACTTCACATGAATGACATACACACTAAAATGAAGAATGCTGAAGGGACAGCATGTCTTTTTGACTGAGGGTGATACGAATGAAAGGCCACCCAACTACAGGTTCTTACTAGATTTCCTTACATCGTGGTCTTAAGCTTAGTATAGTTCTCCAGGAGGAGAACTTTTATTCTCCACAGCTGTAACCACTGACTATTTTGATCATTCTGGATGTGCTATACCATCAACACAATGAGCATTATCATTGCCTCTGTACAGATTGTCTTTTCACTATCTTTGGGGAGGGAATCAGTATTCTTTGTCAGAGTAATCCAAGTATCCATTTCAATTTCACAGTTAAATGATGAGCATGGATGCTTAAGTCACCTGTCTAATAATCAAAAGAGATATATTTATGCTTCTCTTTATGTTGGTTTATGAAATTGATTGTGATTATAGACCAGCTACTTCCTGAGTTGGAGGACATCTAGGTCTTTTACAATTTAGTCTCTTCATGTCTTAGAATTTCCCTCTTTTTGTCTTTCTACTTGCATTCTCAGCATATAAAATTAGCTTTCCTTTCAATCTTTTCCTTTCAATCTTTCAATTGCATGATTCTGGATATAAGAATGATAATAACAGCTATACTCCCTGTACTGTGGGCAATAAGAAGGGACATAATCTAAAAGAATATTAAAGCATAATAAAATCAAGGAAAATCAATCAAATTACACTGAAATACTAGACAAGCTTATTAACATAATTCTCCAGTCTAAAATGTTCTTTATATGATAGGCCTAAATCATTGCTTTGAATATAATGTGATCTAACAATATATGTAAACTTAATACAGTTGAATATTTTCTTTTTCAATTTACTTTTACTTTGTGATAATTTCATACATGATTGCTATGAATATATGTTATGTTCACCCTCTTTCTATCCAATCCTACTTCCCATACTTTTTCCCACTGGAAATCTTCTTCCTAAAGAGTCTGCCTCTTAATTTCATGAATTATTTGTATACCAGTTAGTTTCATTTGCATTGCCTGTACTGGAATATATGTGAGCTTTTCCTGGATCTTGGATGATAGGTAAGTGAATATACCATTGAGAAAAGTAGTTCCTCTTCCATATGACACTAATCCTCAATTTATCTCAGGAAGATGTGATACAGCAGTTGAAACTTTTTGTGTTTTAATCTTTAGTAATGCATAAATCAGCATGCATGTTAATTTGAGAACTTTGATGTACAAACAATTAGCCCATGATAAACAAAGACATTTCCTATGTGACAGTTTAGATTGCAACTGATATGAAACCATTGTTAACTAGGCATCTTTGGGTTCATGAAGGCTTTGAATTACTCAAGGTCGTAAACTTCCTTCAGGCCCTTGGGCTCCTTTTGCACTCTCCTGCTGTGAGACTCTGTAGTGTTTCAAGATGCATCATTATGTGCATGTTTGCTGCTTCTCTGAAGACTCTAATATCTTCTTTGATCTTATTAACAACCTCAAGAACTATGACCATATTTTGGTCTCATTGAATGGAACAGATGAATTCACATATTCTGTTATACTTCCTTATCTCTATTGTTCCAAAACACTTGCTAACATTCCTTGTATTTTATTCCTAATTTGTAATTAAGGATTTGGTCAGACCCCATCTCCCGTTTACACTACACCACACACACACACACATACACACACACACACAGCCTTCCAATATGTTACCAACATATTCTGTGAGCTTTGGGCTTTAGAGAGAAGCACTCTCTTCAGGTCTTCTGTGCTCTTTTTTGTTTGTATGTTTGTTTGCTTGCATGTCTGTGGGCACTGTATGTGCCTATAAAGGCCCAAGGTTGACTCTCTGAATCACCCTGAATTGTATTATCACCTCCTTGCTTTGTTCTGGAGTTTCTGAGGCTCTGCCTTCCAGAGTATAAGCTACTGCCATTTTTGCCTGGTGTTTTTATATAGCTCATTTATCCAACTCAGGACCTTCTGCTTCTGAGGCAGAAGCTTAAACCCCGAGCCATCTCTCCAGTTCTTTTCTGTGCTTTTGTCTTAAAGTTTGAGGACTTTTCCTATTTCTCTGAGGCCACTAAGGTATAACTTCTTCAAACATGATCACCTTGTCTTCCTCTGAGTTTCTTCTGCTGTTGATTCTCAACTGCTTAGATTCAGGGCCTCGGGTCCTCTTTCTATTTGCTTCTAAAATAAACGTAAATATTTTCAACTCTTTTCCCTCTCAATAATTCTTTCATGGAGAAAATGATCCCATACTACTATACCCAAATCATTATGTTTCCTAAATGGATATGTATTAGTTAAAGTGAATCATTTAATTTCCTTCACATTATTTTTTACCTGGAAAAATGCAAAATAAAACTGATTCTCCTAATGGAAGGCACAGATTCTAGAAAAACTATTAGGAAAATCCAAATTGCGATTTTAAAACTCTTATCGTGAGATGGATCCATGGGTAAAGGCACATGGGTGTAAACCTAGTATCATAGTTTGAGTGTGAGTTGTCTCCCACAGGCTCATGTGTTTGGATCCATAGCCGTTGTTAATGTTTGTGAAGGTAGTGGCAACTTTTGGAGGGAGGCATATCACAGGTCGTCAGCCTTGAGGTTGGGTAGCCCCACCCTGCTTTACTTGGCACTCTAAACTTGCAGTTGGCTGCTTGCTCCCTCTATCTCCATAATAGCTGCTGTGTCCTGAGCAGTCTTTCACTTCTACCTGTTGTGCCTTTTCCCCCATAATAGACTACATCTCCCCTCTGGGACCATAAGCCAAATAAATCTTTTTTCCCCTTAAGTTGTATTGAGCATTGTCTGACAGAAGTGTAAAAAAAGAGAAATTGCAACACCTGCTAACCCACGTTCAATCCCTGATGTCCACATGGCTGAAAAATACTGGAAGTTGTCCTCTGAATTCCACATGTGTTCTCTTTCTTTCTCTCTCTCTGTCTCACTCTTTCTGTCTGTCTTCCTCTCTTTGTCTCTCTCTCTCATAAGATATTTTTAAAAAACCAAACAAAGTTTTGTGAATAAGAAGTATCTATTTTTATTAAAGTTTGCCTATACATTTCTGGGAAGAAAAGCAAATTTGAATAAATTTACTAGAAATCATTCTTCATGCACTTTAAATAAATTTCTTATGAAAGCTCATGAATGTTTCTTATTTTTCTGACTTCCAACCTAGATTTTCATAAGAAATATGTATTGAATATTTTGTTATTCAGTTCCCCTTTCAAATCATCTCTTAATCTCTGAACTAAGTGTTCTGAAGGAGGCTGCTTAATTGAAAGAACAGAGAATAGCTTGCAACTAGAATACCCATTAGTGCTCTGGATACTTCTTTATTTAAATCAATGCCACCCACAGGCTCCCACCAGTAATAATAATGACTTTCTAGTTTGTGGGCTGGGCATTAGTGAAAATTTATAATAGTTATTTAAGGAGATTGGCTAATTAGAATAAGTAGGAGAGTAAGGTTATGTTGTAGAGCAGTGGAAATAAAATAATTTAATTGCAAAAATTTTTAAACTTTTTAATAAATGTCTTCAAGTGAGGAAAGGTGCTCTGATACAGAAGTAGAGACATTTTCTAATATGCATCTGCATGGCTGAAAAGGGCCAGCTTTGGGGAGGAATGGCTCTGTTAGAATCTAGTCTAATTGCTTCATTTGCATTAGTTTCGTTGATCCTTATTAACAACTTTAGGAAATGGGACCATTCCTATTCTCATTCCATGGAGCAAATGAAGATGCTAGCAAATGAACAACTTCCCCAAGGCAACAACAGTTCAAAGCACTTGATATGAATTCAGTCAATCTGAGCTAAATATGTTCCCTGGTCATGCTGCAATAAATATAAGTCTAAGGTTAACTGCAGAGATTTTTTCCAGGGGTGATGCATCACCCAAAGAAAGTCAGTTATGATTTGTATCAGTTTTGCATCATGAGGAAAATAGCAGCCATTCCCAGCTCTGAACGAATGGCTTTAATTACATTTTGCTATTTCTAGCTGTGACGCATTATATTAAAACTAGAAAGCAACAAACATTGGACTTCTGAGAAGCTGAAGACCGACAGTTGCTGAAATACTCTCCCAATATTGTCTCTGAAAACAAAGTCAAAACAAAAAGAAAAGCAAGAAATGTACAGACTTCAAATACTACATAACAAAACAGAAAGCTCCGTTACTTCCAGAAGACCTAAAGAAGGTTTTAGCGTCTGTCAACATTTCATAAGGGAAGGAGGAAGAACTCAAGAGGCATCAAATCTCCTTTATAGACTATTGAGCTTTAATGCTGGATGAGGGAAGGGGAGTTACTTTCCTCATTGGTACAACTACTGATAAATCATCCATATTCCAATAGATGCTCAGGCACTTGCCAGCATAGGCAGCCCAGATGAAACTCAGTGGACTGCGCTTGCAAAAAGACATGAACGTAGGAGGAAAACTGGTTTGGAAGATTTAAATTGATAACAAGGTAGATTGGCTAATAAGGGTGAAAACAATATAAATTTATTGATTTATATATGAAGCTGTCAAAGAATAAAAATAAAAATTATTTTTTTAAAAAAGTAAATAAAGACCCTTTACACCCCACCCCGCTCCGCCGGTCGGGACGCGAGCGTGCGGTCCAGCCGGGCCTCACCCCGCGCCCTAGGTAAGTCCCCGTTTGGGCCCCGCCCACCAGGACCCCAGGTCAGCCCACAGGGACCCGGCTCCGACTCCCACCATCCAGCCGGAGCCCTGCACGGGGGCGAGGGACGAGGAGGACCTCCCCCTGTGCCCGGGCCCCGCCCCAGCTGCCCTCGGGTTAAATAGCTCCACGCCGACGCCCCCATCCTCCCTTTACACCCCACCCTGCTCCACTGGTCAGGACGCGCGGGCGTGGTCCAGCCGGACCTGACACCGCGTACTAGGTAAGTCTCCGCCTGCGTCTGCCCACCAGGACCCCAGGCCAAATAATTCAGTTTAGTGAAATTGAGAGATCTTAAGAGTTAAAATGACAATGCCAAAGTCAAAGTGCAAATCCATGAGAAGCAACACTCAAGTAAACAAATTTCCCACTGAAGAAATTAATCCCATAATGTTAGACTCCAACAAGAACAAACCCGTGGAATAAAGGCCAAGAAAGCCTCACCCAGGATAAAGTCTTTCAAAATATGATCATTACCATGCTCAATACTATGAAAGAGGAAATCCGGGATGAATTACATAATCGAATCAATCGCTTTGAAGAGGAACACAACAGACATCTGGAGGAGTTGAGAAAAACAGTGCAAGAAACAAAAAATGGCATAGAGCAGTTAAAACAAACTCAAGCAGAGTTTAAAACTGAGCTAAAAGACAAGTTATCTTCACCCAGAACGCCACAGAGAGTCTTATCAACAGAACTAATGAAGCAGAAAACAGAATTTCAGACCTTGAAGATAAAGTGGAAGTACTAACCAGCTCAATGGAAGAGGTTGTTAAAGCCAAAAAGATACTTGAGAGAAATATCCAAGAGATATGGGACACCCTGAAGAAGCCTAACATGCGTATTCATGGAATACCAGAGCAAGAATCTCAAAATACCACCCCTGAGGAAATTTTTCAAACGATCATCAAGGAAAACTTTCCTCATCTAAAAAAGGAGAGGCCCATTCATATACAAGAGGCATTCCGCACCCCAAACAGATACGACCAAAATAGAAGCACACCGCGGCAAATAATAGTTAAAACACTCCACATTCAAGATAAAGAACTGGTGCTGAGAGCTTCAAGGGAGAAAAAACAAGTCACTTTTAAAGGCAAACCTATTAAAATAACAAATGACTTCTCAGTCGAAACAGTAAAAGCAAGAAGAGCTTGGAGAGACATACTTCAAGTATTGAATGAGCAAAAATGTCAACCCAGGCTGATTTACCCTGCAAAACTATCAGTCATGATCGAGGGAGAAAGAAAAATTTTCCAGCACAAAGACAACTTGAAGGGATACATGGCCACCAAACCAGGCCTTCAAAAACTGCTAGAAATGATACTCAAGCGTGAAGAAAAAAACGGGCATATCCAGGAGAACAGAAGGCAAATATAACACCATTAAAAGTGAAGCAATATACTTATAAAAGCTACTAAACCTAATAAATGTCTGGAATTAAAAATAGTTTCTCCATTATAACACTAAATGTTAATGGACTTAATTCACCGATCAAGAGACACAGATTACAAACTTGGATTAAAAATCACAATCCATCAATCTGCTGCCTGCAGGAAACCCATCTCACCACAAAAGATAGGCACGCTCTAAAAATAAAAGGCTGGTCAACAATTCTACAAGCAAATGGAAGCAGAAAACAGGCAGGGGTAGCCATTATGCTATCAGACAAAGTGGATTTCAAACCAAAGAAAATTATAGAGACACTGATGGATACTACATTTTAGTCACAGGTACAATTCACCAGGAAGACTTCACAATACTGAACATATATGCACCCAATACGGGCCCCTCCACATTCATTAAGAAAACCCTACAGAGTCTAAAGCAAGAAATCAACCCCCAAACGATAATTCTTGGGGACTTCAACACCGCCCTCTCAACATGGGATAGATCAACAGGTCAAAAGCTTAACAGAGACACTTTGGAACTTAATCAAACCCTGAAAGAAATGGACCTTACAGATCTCTATCGAACTTTTCACCCACGCACCAAAGAATACACATTTTTCTCAGCAGCACACGGAACTTTCTCCAAAATAGATCACATATTGGGCCACAAAATGAATCTACACATATACAAGAAAGTTGAAATTCTAACCTGTGCCCTATCAGACCACCACGGCCTAAAGCTGGACATCCACAACACATCAAACAAGAGAAAATACACTAACTCCTGGAAACTTAATAATATGATGCTGAATGAGAACTGGATTCAGGAAGAAATTAAAAAGGAAATTCAAGATTTCCTGAAAGTGAATGATAACGAAATTACAACTTACCAAAATCTCTGGGACACAATGAAAGCTGTTCTAAGAGGTAAGTTCATAGCTCTTAATGCCTACGTCAAAAAATGGAAACATCAGAAATAAACAACTTAACAATGCAGCTTAAAGCTTTAGAGAAACTAGAGCAATCTGATCCCAAAAGTAGTAGAAGAGAGGAGATTAGCAAAATAAGGGGAGAAATATCTGAAACCGAGATTAAGAAAACAATAGAAAAAATCAACCAGTCAAAAAGCTGGTTCTTTGAAAAAATCAACAAGATTGATACACCCCTAGCTAAACTAACCAAAAGCAAGAGAGAGAAAACCCAAATTAACAAAATTAGAAATGAACATGGAGTTATCACTACTGATACTCAAGAAATCCAGAGAATTATAACATCATATTTCAAAAACTTATACTCTGTGAAGTTTGACAACACAAAAGAGATGGATGAATTTCTAAGTAAACACAACTTACCTAAATTGAATCAGGAAGTTGTGAATTATTTAAATAGTCCTATAACATATAAGGAAATTGAGGAAGTAATCTCGAATCTTCCCACCAAAAAATGTCCTGGACCAGATGGATTCAGCACAGAGTTCTACCGACATTTAAGGAGTTAATAACACTAATACTCCTTAAACTGTTCCATCAAATAGCAAAGGAAGGAACACTACCAAATTCCTTCTATAAAGCTAATATCGTTTTAATCCCAAAACCTAATAAAGATTCACTTAAAAAAGAAAACTATAGGCTGATATCCCTGATGAACACAGACACAAAGATTCTCAACAACGTCTTAGCAAATCGGATTCAAAAACATATTAAAAAGATCATTCACGGGGACCAAGTAGGCTTCATCCCCGGCACACAAGGTTGGTTCAACATACGCAAATCAATAAATGTAATTCATCATGTAAACCAGTCCAAAGTCCAAGAATACATGATACTCTCGATAGATGCAGAAAAAGCTTTTGACAAGATCCAACAGCCTTTTATGATCAAAACGCTAGAGACATTGGGAATGGAAGGAACCTTTATCAATGTAATAAAAGCTATATACAACAAGCCCACAGCAAGGATTATGCTCAATGGGGAACAATTGGAAGCATTCCCACTACGATCAGGAACTAGACAAGGCTGTCCACTCTCACCACTTCTATTCAATATTGTACTTGAAGTCTTAGCTGAAGCCATAAGACAAGAAAGGGACATAAGAGGGATTCAAATCGGCAAGGAAGAAGTCAAGCTATCCCTATTTGCAGATGACATGATCTTATACCTGAGTGATCCCAAAAACTCCACCAGGAAGCTCCTGGAACTAATTGAGAAGTTCAGCAGGGTGGCAGGATACAAAATAAATGTGCAAAAATCAGAGGCCTTCCTATATGCCCAGAATGAAAGAAGTGAAAAAGCCTTGAGAGAAACAATACCATTTACTATAGCCCCTAAAAACATGAAATACCTTGGTATAAACCTAACTAAGGAGGTAAAAGACCTTTACAATGAAAACACTAAAACCCTAAAGGAAGAAATAGCAGAAGACACCAGAAGGTGGAAAGACCTCCCTTGTTCCTGGATTGGCAGAATCAACATTGTAAAAATGACCATCCTACCAAAGGCAATATACAGATTCAATGCTATACCAATCAAAATCCCAAAGCAATTCTTCAAAGAAGTTGACCAAACAATCTCAAAGTTCATATGGAGGCACAAAAGACCCAGGATAAAAAAAACAATCCTGAGTAACAAAAACACAGCTGGAGGTATTGCCATACCAAACCTTAGTCTATACTACAAATCCATAGTTATAAAGACAGCCTGGTACTGGCTCCAAAATAGACACACAGATCAATGGATAAGGATTGAAGACCCAGATATAAGCCCACAAAGTTAGAGCCATTTGGTCTTTGACAAAGGGGCCCAAAGAATCCAATGGAAAAAGAACAGCATCTTCAACAAATGGTGCTGGCAAAACTGGATCTCCACATGCAGAAGATTAAAGCTGGACCTGTACTTGTCACCATGTACAAGATTTAATTCCAACTGGATCAAGGACCTTGATATCAGGCCAGAGACTATAAAAACCATAGTTGAAAGGATAGGGAACTCCCTCGAGCTGATTGGGCTAGGCCAACAGTTCCTAAACAGACATCCAATGGCACAGTCACTGCTACAAACTCTCAACAGTTGGGATCTGGTGAAATTAAAGAACTTCTGTTCAGATAAAGAGATTATAACGTGAGCTCAAAGGCAACCCACAGAATGGGAGAAAATCTTCACTAACCACACATCTGATAGAACTCTGCTGTCCAGAGTGCACAAAGAACTTAGAAAACTAAACACCAAAGAAAGCAATGGCCCAATTAAAAAATGGGCCCTGGAACTTCAAAGAAACTTTACCAGGGATGAAATTAAAATGTCTAACAAATATCTGAAAAAATGCTCCACTTCCTTAGCCATCAGGGAAATGCAAATCAAAACTTCCCTGAGATATCATCTCACCTCAGTCAGGATGGCAAAAATCCACAATACAAACACCAACAAATGTTGGAGAGGATGTGGAGAGAGGGGAACTCTCCTACATTGCTGGTGGGAATGCAGGCTCATACAGCCACTCTGGCGAGCCGTCTGGAGATTCTTAAAGAAATTAAAGATTGAAATGCCATATGACCCTGCTATTCCACTTTTGGGAATAACCCCCCATACAGCAGATGTTCACCTCGATAGCACAAGCATGACCATGTTCATAGCAGCACTGTTTACAATAGCAAAGTCATGGAATCAGCCCAAATGTCCAACAGTTGACGAGTGGATAAGGAAAAGGTGGTACATCTATACAATGAAGTACTACTCAGCCATCAAAAATGATGAATTACTGGAATTTGCTGGGAAATGGATGTCATTAGAAACAATTATATTAAGTGAAGTATCCAAGACCCAGAAAATTAAGCGCCGTATGTACTCCCTAATAGGTGGCTCCTAGTACCAAACCCACCCAGCCCACCTAGAGACAGTAATTCCAAGGATTATGAACAGGAGGGATGGGGTAGGAGGGCCACACCAGAAACAAGGAGAGAAGGGACCATGTTACAGCAGGGAAAATAGGCCTCCACCAAGGACCCAAATAAGTAATGAGACATCTGATTAAGTTCACAGACTTTTGTTCCTGATCATTTACTACTGAGGGGGTGTCATCTCACCAGAAGAGGAGGGCATATAGTCTGGCAGATAAAAAGTAACTATTTTGCAAATGGGTGATAGACCCCTCCCTTACTGTGGTTTCCCACTTTTATTACATCTACCTTTGAATGTGCTTTTATCACAAGACTCTAAGAGCTTTTTGTCTCTGGCCAGGGGGGTAACATATAATGCCCACCAGGATGGAGTGAAGGGCATTGCAGGAGCAGCAAAACTGCAAAAGAAAATCAACAAACCACAATCCAGAACTTCAGAGACTCTATATCAACCACCTAGAACTAGGCCAGCTTAGTGTCTCCCCATCTTGAAGCTCAGGGAAATTTGCGGAAGAGGGGGCGGTAAGAGTGTAAGAGCAAAAGGATGGGAGTATAAGATACTCTATGCTAGTTAGGGCTGAAGCAATCATAATTGGACTTTGCATGCCCTGCGCATTGTCCAACCCACTGTAGACCTCACAAAGTCTAGCATCTGCTAAAGGCACCAAGAGCCTTGGAGGTAAAGGATTGGCAGCCACAGCAGTGTTCCTATACCTAAGGGGAACACGGGAAAGGGTTCAGGGAAAGGCCACTGGGTCCTTGTACGTCATCGGAGAGGAGGGCCCAGAGGAAATATAGACATGCACAAGAAAGGACTCTCTGGGAATTGGGGCGGGAGGCACTGGGGGATGGGGAGGGAGAGGGGTGGGGAGGGGGAGCAGGGTGTATGGGGGGAGGAGGAGGAAGGGAGGGAACTGGTGTACCTAATAAGTTTGTATGAGCTGAAATAAAAAAAAAGTAAATAAAGAAACAAAGGGGGAAAAAGGAAAGAAAAAGACAATGGCCCACTAGCTCCTGTCATGCAGCTTTGCACATATCCATTTTGTCATGAGTCTTTTCAGAGAATAAGAACATTCTAAAATATGTGGGAGAACAAAATAAACAGTTGAAAAATGGGTAAGAGTTGGAAAAACACTACAGAATCCAAAAGAATTAAGCTACACAATGATGGCTTTACTCGATCAAAGAAAAGGATGAGAAATCACTGTCGTTATTTTTCATTCCTTTAAACTTAAAAAGGTTATCAGGGTCCAGGTTATCAGAGTACAGTCCATCATTGTGACTGACATTTGAGACGGCTGGTCACACAGCTGGAAACGGATTAAATGGTGGTGTTCCCTGCATTTTCTTTTCACCCTGGACCCCAGTCTAAAAAATGATGTTGCCCATAGTTAAGGTTGATGAATCTTCCCATCACCATTTATCTAGATACTTCCTTATGAATATGCCCCGAGGCTTGTCTCCAAGTTGATTCTAGATGTGGTCATGTTGACAATAAATATTAACCATTACAAGCCCAAAAGCAAAACTGAGAAATGTTTACAAGAAAATAACTATTGAAAAAGGGAACATGAAAGAATTAATGGAACAATTCTGCAACTTATTACCCAAACAGTTTTACTGCTGTAAGAAGAAAAATAATCACAATCTGGAATTATAATATTAATTTTGTCAGGCCAGAATCATTAGATTGGAAAAAAGTTGTGGACTGATATGAGATTCATACTCCACAAACACTCAAGTATATGGCATTAAAGGCAAAATTAGATGAAACTCAGTGAGTCACAAATGTGTAAAGACCTGAAAAAAGAAGGAAGTCTGGCAGGGGAGAAGAAGGGGAAAGGTTGGATTGTGAATTGAGGTATGAAAATGTCATAAATTCACTATATTCATATGTGATACACAAAAAGAATGATAAAAAATGAGGATATAAAAGTGGGAGGTGGACATGCTAGAAAAATGCCCAGGGGAGGGGGTATGAAATTGTAAAAGAATAATTTAAATTTTTTATGTTTAAAAAATTAAACATTCAATCACCATGTGATTCAGTAATTGAACACCTAGGTATTCATCCCAGAGGAATGAAAATATTTACATTAAAAACCTTTATACTGGGGCCTGGAGAGGTGGCTCAGGGGTTAAGTCTCTGCCTTGCAGGTGGAAGGTCCCGAGTTCTGATCCTAGGCCCACGTATAGATGCCACACGGAAGCGGGGGCGGCCTGCGTTTCTGGTCCTGGTAGGGCGGAGCCTGTGAATCCCCAGGCAGAGTAAACGAGGAGGAGGTGGAGGCGGTCCACGGTAGTTCCCAAATTCGTCCGTGGTTCTACACACACACACACATACATGCACACACGCACACATGCATACATGCACAATTGAATAATAATAAAAAACATTAAAAAAAAAACCTTTATACTGGGAGGGGACCGGTGTATCTGTTAAGTTTGTATGAGTGGAAATAATAAAAAAAAAACACCTTTATATTATGTTTATTATAACTTTGTTTGTAGTAATGTTTATTATAACTTTGTTTAGTAATCCAAATTAGAAACAACCTGATGGTGATGAGTATATAAACTCTATTCATATCACAAAGCAATAGAAACAAATGGAAATGTTTTGTATCTTAACTCCACCATTGTCAAATATCTTAGTTGTGACATTTTACTATTGTTTTATAGAATATTAACACTGGGAGAGAAAACTTGGTTATGAGCACATAAAATCTGTTCTTCTTTTGTTAAAATTGCTTTTTCTATTATTATCTTAAGATAAAAAGTTTCCTTAAAATTAAAAATAAAAAACAGAAAACAGGTTTTGAGAGAGCTTTAGATATTTCCCAGAAACTTGTTTATTAAATACAAAGCATCATTGGAGCTAACTGGAGAAGACTGTACAATATCATTTTTATTATGCAATCAAAATCAAAACCAAGAAACAAATCAATAAATATGTTTCTTGACCTGATGTTCTGGGAAACATTCTTGTCAAAAACACTATGATGCATTTAGTCACCATGATACAGTAGGCAAGAGCAAACTAACATGTGATTTACAAATAAGAAAACTTCTCAGAGTTTACAAAAAAAATAGTCATGAAAGACAAAGATTAAGGAATTAGTTTAATTTACTTGGATTAGATTCTGACAGAAAAAGAATGTTAGAACAATTGGTAAAATTCAAAATGATCTGTAGACTAGTGGATATAATTACATTATTGCTGATTTCCTTAAAATTATCATTAACTGATTACATAAAATGTTAATTTTTCAAAAATTATTGATAATATATCTATATCCTTTCAATATTTTTTCTAAATTTGTTATATACTTGATTATATTTTTACAAATGAAGACTAAAACATTACAGAAAATTGAAATTTAGCAGTAACTAAGTGGTAGAGCACTTGCCTAGCACATAGCAGCCACCATTTCAATCTCCAGAGCTGTCAGGAAGAAAAAAAAATCAAATTTTAGGTAAAAAAATTATTGCTAATTTTGAAGATGCAGAATTACATAAAATACTAAGTTTTATATTATGTTAGGTAATTTTTCAAGATGATTTAAAAATTAAGCAACTTATCAATATTGATCATTAGAGTATATTTTAAATTCCAAAATGAAATTAAAGGAAAGAGTTCAAGCAAGAAAATACATTCTCATAAGTATAGTAATTCACATAATTAATTCCAGTTGGGGAGGGGAAAATCAATATAGTTGATAACATATCTTCAATGCACTTGGAAGAAAATAAATTTTCGGTTTGTTATTTTTTCATGTATGTGTATATAGTACATTTGTTGTGCATGTGTATGTGTAAATATGTGGAGGATCAAGGGTGATGTCCAGAATCATCTTGATTGCTCTTCCACCACATTGTTGAGTCTAGGTCTCTTAATAAACCCCAGCGCATGCCATTAGAGCTAGTCTGACTATTCAACTTTCTCTAGGGATTTCCTGTGTCACTTCCCAGTGCTAGAATTACAGACAGTCCGCTCTATCTACTTGGCATTTTTACAAAGGTTATGGGTATCCAAGACAGGTTCCTTTATTTGCAAGGAAGGATTTTAATACTGAGGCACCTCTCTAGCACTTGATTTTTTATTTAATTGATGTAAGGCATAGAGAATGTGTAATTATAGATATTTTATACTATTATTAGGAAGAAGACATTTGAATAGGATTTAAATAGATCTACATTTATGGTAATTTTGTTTTGTTTAGTTCAAAGTCTTTATTTCCTACTAAAATATTACCTCCAAGGGTATTTTTTGCCTGTTTGTTTTTGTAATTCATGGAGAAAGAATGAGTAATTTGAGAATGAGTAATTTAATTACTCAATCTCATAAAAAGAAAGCAATATAGACATGTGAAGAAAATTTTTTGGACAGCTGTGGCTTATGATATCCTATTTTGAATTTAAGATAGATACATAAAGTTCATTGTATTCTTAGATATTTAGCTACCAAGTTAAGTAGTAAAATTATCTGAAATACACATTTTAAAATATTAACAGAGGATTATTTGTAACTGACAAACTGTGGAATACCAAATTTTAGCATAGAATGGTGCTAGAAAACATCAGTGTCTGTCTTTTATGTACCAAAGGCTCACCTTCAGTAGCTGAACTCATATTCCATGCTTTCCCTTGAGATTTAAAAGATTTTTAACTGTACATCACAGAATATTATGAAAGTTGATGTGGTGCAATTTCATATGCATAAAATTCAGTCAGAGGCTTTAAAAGTAAATCACTTGATGAAATGAAGGTGATTTTTAATGAAAATCTTTATTGACTTTTCCACATAAAATTTGAGTACAAGGGAAAGATTTTCAAATCTCCAGAATATAAATCAATATTTAGTATGGATCAAGAAATATCGCCCATGTGTAAAACTTCTGGAAGCAAAATCACCATGACAGTCCATAATATATCAAACATGTTGGGAGAGCTGTTCACATAAACTGAACATCATGTACTGGCATTTTTAATAAGTCAACAGCAATTCATTATTGTGATGGTTGATATTGATGGTCTACTGCACAGTTTCAGAATACTGCTAAGCCTAGACAATATGGTGTAGTTGGAGGACTTGCAATGTGAAATTTGGTATTAAGTTGCAATGGAGACCTCAGGAGGCTGGATATGTCAGAACCATGGAGTGTCTGCTGAATAAAGCTGTTTGCATGCATTGGAAAGAGGCCAAGCTATTGCAAGGCACACAGCTTGAGAGCAGAACTCCCAATCCTTTAGTAGCCAAGACAATTCATCACAAGCCTAGATGCTACACGTGAAGCTGCAAAATTTGATGCTGTTGGGTGTTGATTTTAAAAATTGTCCTTTGCTATGCCTCATTCCTATTTTTGGATTGGAAATGTTTACTCTGTGTCATTGTATGGTGATTTGAATAGAGGATCACATTTCAATAATTTCCTGAGTATCAGAAAGTGTTTCATTTAACTTATAAACAATGTTTCCTCAAGTTGGACTGAATGCATTTTGTGTTGTGAGATAGCCATAACCCTATGGGACAAACGGTGGAAAATTTTACCTTAAAATAGTGGTTGCATGTAAAGTTTACATGCAATAGATTTGTGATGCTCAATATTGAATATCTAATTGTCAGGATCTAACATAACCTAGAAGAAAAATCTCTGGCATGTCTACAAAGATGTTAACTGAAGTTGCAAGACTCCACCCAACAGTAGGTAAAGTCATTTTATGGACCAGTATCTGCAATGAATGAAAAAGAGAAAGTGATCCTTGCAACTATATCCCTCATGTTCCTGTAATAATGACTTACTTCCTCATCATGCCAGAGTGTATCCTTGACTTGTGGTCCAAGATAAACTCTGTTCCTTCATTAAATTGCCTTATCAAGTATTTCATTATAACGAGAAAAAAAGTAATACACACACACACACACACACACACACACACACACACACACTTTCTGAACTGTCATAGGGTCTGAAGGGTCTTGTGTCATCAATATGTTTGAACATGTATATAATAGCTACATTTGTTTTTTAACAAACTCACAGAATTTTAACCACAATCTAAAGATGGATTTTCTTTGTAATCGTGTAAAAATTTGTATAATTTATATTCTTTTTTTAATTAATACATTTTTTATTATTATTTCCACTCATCAAATTTAATAGGTATTTCCTTATAATACCATGAAAACTTTAACCAACTTCAATTATAGCCATGGTTTTAAAAGTTGAAGTTGTATAGAACATATATTTTAAATTCTGTCTTACTAAGGATAATTCTTAAAAATGCAGAAAAAAGTACAAATTTCAAAGCATGTTTAATATTGAGAAATAGTTAGACGGGTCATTTTATAAATAAAGCTATATGATGAAGTTCAGTAATGACATTGAGTTCCATAGAATGGTGTCAGTCGTAGCAGACTGAGAGCATTTCCAAGAGTCGCATGCCGGCAGAACAGTCAGGGAGTGTCCCTTTTCTTCTTAAAATATCTAGGCTTACACATCCAGCGGGGTGCCAGAGTTGGAGAACAGCCAATCAGATGACAGGGAGGTGTGAACTGTTCAGCAAATGAGTTACGTTCGTTACATGTCCCTGAAAGAAAGAAAGTCATTTCATTGGAGAAATAAAAAGGAAGGGAACTATTGTGCATGTTGTCCTTATAACGCGGTCATCCAACCAGCAATATTGGAAACTTTTGGGGAAAACTCTTCAGGTACCCTCTGCTTGTGGATCCTGCTTCTCCGCAAGATTCCAAGTGCCTGGTGGGCACAGGGCAGCTTGAGATGTGCTGTTGTTCCACAGGCTGCCTAGAGAGAGCATTTCACGTCTAAGTTGTTTCCTCCTGGTGCCTTTGGGGATATCAACAAGAGCAAAGAGCGCTGCTCTGCACTGTGGGTGGCTGAGCTGCCATCTCTGCCATTCTAAAATACAGAAGTTATTTGCAAGCAGAAACCCCAGCGAACTTGGCGAGGAACATGCTGTCTATAGTGGCCTCTGGGGCCTCAGTTTTCCCAGCTCCTGTCCTCAGTGCTTGAGGTCTTCACTCATGAGTGAAGCGAGGCTGGGCACAACACAGGACCAGAGTGTCTAGTTGGTTCATTTCCTCAAACGACCAATTGTGAGTGGGGTGTCTTTAACTTATGTGGAGTCTCAGGCTTTCTCCTTAAGGAACACATATCTCACCAAGCAATTAACATTTTGAATGAGGAAGCTGAATGACCAAATGTGTTTCTCTGTGGTTTGTGATGCATTCTGAGGCAAAGCCATGTTCCAGTGTTCCAGTAAAGTCTGTTTCCATCTCAGCCCCCAAGGATGAGTCAGGGAGAATGTTGGGGCGCCACTGATGTCAAGTCACGTAGGTGCCGAGAAAATTTACTGGTTTCAGAGCAGGGTTTGCATAAAGAACTTTACAGTAAATACAGATTTTCCTATCCAATTCTCAGAAGAATAAACCACAAAAGCTTTGAAAAACAACTAATAGCAGAGAATTATAATTTCCAAACTGTTATTGTTCACAACACTTTCCTGAATATTTTTCATGCTTTAAAGTACAACGAAGTAATGTATGATACACTATATAAGTTGGAAAAAGGTCTCTTGGGCTCACAACATTCAGAAAAAAAATTGTAGAAAGGTAATAAACCTAATTAAGTTAATAAATAGCTAGAAAGAACTCAGTGAGTTTCTGACCAAACAGACTTAGAAAATCAGAAATTAAAAATGCAGATCATTCATGGTAGTATTAGAGGAAAAAGCATCACTTTCTTTTTCTTTCTTTCTTTCTTTCTTTTTTCCTTTCTTTCTCTCTCTCTCTTTTCTCTATTTTTCTTTTCTCTACTCTTTTTTTCTATTTATTTTACAAAAATTTTTCAAAATGTCTTTAAAAATCACTCACAAACTATATAAAGTCAAAGTCTCTGCAAAGACATATATTTTACAGGAACATTCCTGTAAAGCGACATGATTACCACTGGCACAGAGGGCAAGATCTTGAGATGTGATTCTGCCACATTCTGAGCTCTAGAACTTTCTGATAGGAGCACAGAGGAGTGAGCTAGGGTAGTTACCACATCTACATCATAGGAGATCTTTTTCCCAGATCATGGTCTCTGCTCTGGCCTTCTTCGCTCTCCTAAAACTTACACTCTATGGTAAGATTTCTGCAGCTACTTTGCATTTCCCTTTTCCACTGTGAGTATTTGTCTTTAATCACATGGTTTATGCGATCCATGCAAACATATGCATGTTGATAAACCTGCCTTGCTCTCCAGGCTCTCTCTTGAGTTGGAGATGTCAGCCACAGACCTTCAAGACAGGCTTGAAAGAACTCACCCTTTCCTGCCCTTGCCTCACACACTCCTAAATTACAGTTGTGTGTGAACTTAAATGGTCATCAAGATCTCCATGAGGGTCACTGTGCTGAGCTTGATCATTTTGTCATCCTTACATGATTTGCCAGCATATTTTTTCATATCCAGAAGGAGGGAAAAAATAACAGCTTGGATTAGAGATCAAACTGAATTAAGCTTGCCTCCTTCTCACAGTCTCATTAATTTTGGAAGCAATTTATTATTCAACTTAGAACCTTTTGTGAAGATTTGATCCAGTTTCTAATTAAAGCACCGTTATTCAGATGACTCTCATTTGTCAGATTCTAATAAGAAGGTGGTAGTGATAAAAAAACATTAGAAAAAATCCAGGGAGACATGGATGACATGGGATGCTAGGGATGAGTGCCTTGCAGTCTGCTTATAGTAAAATCAGCATCAAATTCAGAATCAGCAGGGAATCCAAGTGATGACTTAAGAAACTGATGTGTTGATCTATGTGTCTATTTTGGAGCCAGTACCAGGCTATTTTTATTACTATGGATTTGTAGAATAGATTAAGATTTGGTATGTTGATGCTTCCAGCAGTGTTTCTGTTACTCAGGATTGTTTTTGCTATCCTGGGTCTTTAGTGCTTCATTTTGAGATTGTTTGGTCAATTTCTTTAAAGACTTGCTTTGGGATTTTTGATTGGTTGAATAGTATCGAATCTGTATATTGCTTTTGGTAGGATGGTCATTTTTATGATATTGATTCTGCCGATCCAGGGCTGCAACAGCCAGGATTGGACTTGTCTGACCTGCACAATGGCTGACACGTCAACAACCCCTCAAAGTCTATCACAGATCACAAGGGAGAAGGCAGTAGGATTCTTAGTGGCAAGGGGTTCAACAATCATAATAACATTCCCATGTTAACTGAGAACCCAAGAAGGCCCCACCCCCACCCCGCCGGTTATGCCACTGAGTCCTGAACCCTCACTAGAGTGGAGGACTCAGAGAGTTAGATGCTTACATAAAAGGATACTCCAAGGGATGGGAGGGAGGAGAGAGGGAGGAAGGGGGAAGGCACCAGGAGAGGAGGAGGGAGGGAAGTGGATTAAAGAAAGGGGAGAAGGGGGGAGAGTGCAATGCGGCAGGACAGGGGAGGAGAAGGGAAGGGAAAGGACAGAGTACCTATTGAGCTTGTATGGTTAGGAAAAAAATGTGGGAGAAAAAAAAGAAACCGATGTGTTTTCAAACTATAGACATCAATCTAGAACAAAGAACAGTAAGCACCCCTCCTATTTTTAAAACCCTCTGATAATTTCTTTGATGATATTCTGTAACATAAAGAAGTAGCCATAAGCTGAAACAGGATAGGATCCTGCTAGGGGAAGAAGAATTCTAGGCCAACTTGTGATGTAGGTTACTAAACAGTTTCTGTCTGATTGAGACATGAATAAAGCCTGGAGTAAGGTTAGGACCTTGGAAGTAAAGAGAATTCCCCTTCTTCTGATGTGTATGTTTTTTTCTTTCACCTTGTAGTTTCATATGTTGCTGCCCTGGTCTATTTTCTTTCAGACTTAATCGTGTTTCTTCTACACATCTACTTTCCTAGGTTCTCCTCACTCCCTTCTCTTTTCATCTCCTCTCATCTTAACCCAGCACCAATCTCATGTTGGGATCTCCCTTCCATTCCTTTCTAGCAAGTACTTTCAGACAGAAACACAGTTTTACAACTACACCAGGGAAATGAATGTACACACACACACACACACACACACACACACACACACACAGAGTTACACAATCACACAATCACATTATGCAAAGAATAAGATATTTTTGCTTGCCTCAAAGCTTAAACTTCCCTTGGTTTCTAAAATGTGAAATAAGTTATATGGAAAGCCAACTAGAAAAAAGAATAATAAGGAAAGATTACAGGCATTAACTAATGAGAGTGAATTAAACCTTTTATTCTACATTGATGCTATTGTACCATGAATACATTGAGTGAATTTTAATAAGCTTGTTTTTGCTAGCCATTGCATTATCTCCTTACATAAAGTACTGTTGCACTTAAGATGAAATTGTACTTTATCCTCTTTATCATGAAATACTTATAGTAGCAAGTTGAATTTGATACAGATTTTATTGTATTTGCTATATTTGCATTAACACATTTTTCTGTTGTCCACTGAACTTATTGCTTGAGGATTTAACAGATCTTCACATTTTTATAAATTATTATTCTGAAAGCCTTTTAAAATTTACTAATATAGTAGTGAAGGTTTTTTGAACTATAGCATGTTGGTGATGTGATATGAGAAAATAGTAGTCATCTTGTTATTTTCTAAACTTTTAAGTTATATCCTCTTATTTTGGTACTTAGATTTTAACTTTTGGTATGCATTGTTATACTACAAACTATATTTATGACTTTTAATATGTGATAGGATGTGATAATATATAAACGCGTGCCTACATATGTACACATACATATAAACAAAGGCCAGAGATTAACAAATGATATCAGTTTTTTTTTTTTATTTTAAGACAAAACCTCTTGCTGAAACAATCTTTCTGTTTCAGCTAGATTGGTCAGGAAAGCCCTGGAATCTGCCTATTCCACTCAACACCTTTCTGCGAATTGGTATTACAGATGGAGGTTTTATGTAGATGCTTGGTATCTGAACCCAAGCCCTCATAAATTCAATGTGACATAATACCTATTGACACATTTCCCCAAACTCTGAAGCATAGTTTTAATTAGAAACTTATATATGAGCTTCTTTATTGACATAAAGGTGCAATATATCATGAGTTGCATACAGCTTCAAAATTGATCTAGCCTAACATGGAAGGCCACAGGTGTGAGCTATGAAAATATTCACTGAAAACTTCCTAGAAGAGATGATGTGTGTTCTTGATCTTGTCAAATGGGTGTAGATTAGAGGGTATGAGGACCTAAGAATGTTCCTTGAAGACAAAAAGCATATTCAAATATATGAACCTGTGAAGTGATAGTATACTTAGCAATGGAACAAAGGAATTTCTTTGTAAGTAATTCACTTTATGGTTGATTTTGTTTGAGTATGTGAAAAAAGGGAAGAGAAAAAAGGGGATAGACTTTGTTTTAATTTATTTTGATTACTGAAGATTTCTCTCTATGTAGAAAGTGAGAAAGGGGAAGGCCATGAGAGGTTGTTTTAAGATAGACATTTACATAGCATTCCATGTGATAGTCAAAGCTTTCCTTTTCAGCATTACATTGGATTTTTTCAAATATAGACCCATGTTACCTAGAAAAATTCTTTACAGATTAAACAGAAAAAAAATTAGGAAGGAAGAAAGAAAGAATGAGAAAAGAGAGAAGAAGGAAGAAAGGAAGGGAAGGAAGAAAAGAAGGGAGGGAGGAAGGAAGGGAGGGAGGGAGGGAGGGAGGGAGGTGTCCCAGAGATTTCAAAGATTTGTCCCGACTGAATGTCAGAGAAGCACAGGTCCTGCCTTAGCAAACTGGGGTTCCAGTTGATATGAACTATTCCACACCCTCTTTCAAGATGTACTTGGTGAACTGAGAAATTTATCTGCATGTGCTCTGTACTTATGCATTCTTATATGCCACTCTGAACAATGCACCTAACAGCTTGTGAACAACCTAGAAATTCAACCTGATTTTCATCACTTGTGCACACCGTCCTCCTGAACAACTAAACAAATTGCTTCTCTCCCTTAATGACCATCAAACTCCAAAATAGTCCAGTCATACATATTCCTCTCAGTACCAGGTATGAATGTAGGATCTGATCTTGCCTTAGCTTGTTTTAGCTGTGCATGCAATAAGGAAATTGTATCTTCAAAGTAAACTTTTAGAGAACTACCATTTGTACCTGTGGATAATTGGATATTTTTTAGTCAGAATTCTCTGGAGAAACAGGACTTATATAATGAATATATATTAAAAAGAGTCCGTTAAATTGGTTTACACAATGCTATTTAGATTCAGCAGTGGCAACAGATAACTGTTCAGTTCATGAGGTCAAATGCCTGCTAAATATCAGTCTGCTGCTCTGTGTGGTGAAACTGGAGACCCACAGATCTTCAGTCCACATTGGAAGGCCTGAAGCATGGCAGCTGTGGTAGAACGATGCAGATAAACTTGTCAGCACATTTTGACAGCAAGCAGGTCAAGCTAAGCTTTCTTTCCCAAACTTCCATTCATCTGTGTTGCGACCGGACGGAGTCACCCACATTTAATTAGGGTTATATGTGTGTGGGTGTGGGGGGGGTTGTCTTCCCATTTCAAATAACTTGATTCACAGATACCTTACAGGTGTGCTCAACAGCTGGTCCTTTGTTTTAATTATAGATCCAATCAAGATAAGAACCAAGACAAAGCATTATAGAGATCTACATGATTAAAATCAGATACTTTATTGGGAAAGTACATGTGGAGAAAATAATGTTACAGGAGAAAATTCCAAGGGTCAGGTCTGACGTTAGTCTCCTCCCACTTCATCTTCAGCTCAGCATACATATCATAGCTGTTCCATCTGCCCTGAGTCTACGGGGAAAAGTTTGTAATGCTCTTCGTGTGTATTTTTATGTCAGTTCCTCAAAGAACATTTGACATCCGCAAGACTCCATGTCGTTTGTTCTCTGAGTCTCTCAAGATTACGTTTCTTTCCATTATGAGTCCCAAGCAGCAGTTAACTGCTGTAGTAAATAAAGAAATGCACTCACTTCCAATCTGCCCTATGACTTTGCTTTTCAGCTTCTTGTCCTCATTGAAAAGCAGCTGCCACCTGGACTGACTACTCCTGTCTTCTCACCTGCTTGCATTTTGTCATCTCAAGGACACTGTTTCTCTTGCTTCAGGAGCACCTCCTCCGCCTTCCCCTGGAATCCACTAGTGTGTCATCTGTCACCATGGTTTTAAATTTGTCACTTACCGATTTTTACTGTTTTGGAGCACTTTACCCTGCAGACTTACTGTTATTACAACCTTCTTTGAGATTTAATATCCATCTCACCAAGGTCTAATCTTACCATCTAATCTGATGTTCTAATCTCAACCTAGGATTCCAGGTTCCATTGTCCTTTATTGTTTGTTTGTTTTGAAAAAGCGTGTAATGCCTTATAATTTATGTCATTATTTTATGTCCCTTCATCTTTAGAATTTAAGCTGGTAAGGCAAGGAGTTCAGGGCTACCTAAAATATTTATACAACAAAGCTATAGCACTTTACAACTGCTCGTAAAACACCAGTTGAATGAATGATAAATCTAATTTTTACTACAAGCACTTAGGATATTATATGTAGAATAATAGGGCAGACATTTTCTTCTTTAAAGTGAGAGTAGTCTTTTCTATTCAAATACAAATCCTAAAATAATTTTACAGGCTTTATGGTTTTTATGACTCAGTGGTTAAGGCATTTACTGTTCCAGGCAAAGGATTGGAGTTCAGATCCTTAGAAGCCAAGGAAATGCTGAGTGGATGCATCAGCCAGCCTGTAGTTCCAACCTCTGAAGGTGGAGACTGGGAATCCCCAGCAAGCAAGCTGGCTAGATAGACTAGTCATATCAAGGAGCTCGGGTTTGATTGGAGATCGTGCCCCCAAAGAAGAAAGTAGAAAAACTAAAAACATGACGGCTGAGAACAACCTCACGTTTCCACACAAATACTCACACATGTGCGTATGCACCCAACTTACATACGTCAGCACAGATACACACAGCCATGTGTCAAGCATACATATTATAATGAAGAAAACATATTTTCTAACACTTTACTGTTTAAGAAAAATTAAAAAATGCATTTGGCTGTATTTTGGAAGCTAATGAATAGAAATATTGCAACAATAATAAACCTACCCTATGTATCGCTTATTCTTGAATGGCATGTGTGCTACTCAGAAATGGGACAACATAGGAAAAACTGAGCTAAAAGTACATCCCTTAAGAGTATCTGATGATTAGTGGTAGTAATCAGCTATTGGCTTTCCTAAGGATGTGCACATCATCATCATCAACCCACCTTCAAAAGAGACTTGAACAATTCTTTTTTATGTAAAGATGATTCACATGTATTGTGAGCAAAATAACTTGTTACCTTAAATTGTATCAGAATGTAATAAGGAAGTACAAATTGGTGAATCCTATATAGTTGTACACATATTGGTAGGTTTCATTTTCAGATTCAATATGACATTCTTAAGATAGGCTAAAAGGCAAACATCTTACAAATACACTATATTAAATACATTATATCATCCACAAGTTTAAGATTTCTATCTGAATAAAACTAATCTTTAACAAAATATTTTTGTGCTAAGTCATGAACAAATATATAATCATATATATCTATGTATGAATGAATATATGCAAGAAGTATTCTGAACACATTAAGGGCTAGGCCCTGAAGATTACAATGAAGATAACAGAAGCCTAGTCCTATGGAAACTGATTTTTCTAGTTGGAGTTGCAAACATGGTAATGGACCTTTACAACAAAATGTATTACATGGGCTTAAGCTTTTATTTTAAAGAATAATTCTAAGAATGGGGTCATCATGAATCAGAAGATTGTATTAGATGAAGATAATTTATAATTCTGACTACCTGAAATATCTCTTTAAATTTCTGGTCTAAATGTTGTATTTCATATCAAGCTAGATAGAAAATATTGCTGCTTTAATATTTCAAAAATGTGAATACTTCATAAATACCCAATTGTTTCTTTCTTCTCTCACCTAAATCACTTGAAAACAATCATGAGATGCAGTATCTGGTATGGTAGAAAACATTCCTGGGAAGTATGTTAATGATTTATCTCACCAACCAATAATGTTATTTCTAGTAGTTGGTTTCCATGACTCTTCTACCCAATATAATATTTGTAGTACATTATATACCAGTAACACAATTTCATTTCATATTAAGTCTTTTTGGTTTTAGTACTTTATGCTGCCATTTTGACAGAATAATTGAAACAAATGAAGTAGCTCTTGTCTATAATCTAAAGCTAACCAAAAGGAAAGTACACACCAATATCAAAATCCTTCATATTTATAGATAAATGTATTCAGTTCCTTTCCATATAGCACATAATAAAGTAACTATGTACTGCTTTTCCAAATCAGTAATTTGAAATACAATATAACATAGCAGAAAAGAACCATTCTTGCTGACCTAATAAAGATTGACCAAGTGAACAGTATCTGAGGGGAGAACTACATCTACTATCTCTTCTGCCATGTCAAACTCATCAGCCTGTATTAACTTGTACCAGCAGATGCCTATGGAGCCATACAGCTTTGCCACAGCAGGAGGAAGGCATGCAAAAAAAGGAGAGACTGGATTATCCAATGATGAAGTATAGAGGCTCCTGTAGGAAAAACTTCAGAATAATAGAAATGAAGCTGTATTTCTTGTGATGCCATTCCAAGCAGAAAACTCCAAGCCTCCAGTCATTAGAACATTCTTCTTTACAAATGATACAAAACCTCCTCCTCAGCTTTGCTCTTTACCTCAGTTGGTATTTGGTTGTTCTTATGAACCTTCAACTGTTCTTTGGATTTTTTTTTCATGTCCTCTTTTACTCATTGCCATCAATATTGATATACTCAACATGGTTTGCAATCTCAAGGGGAAAAAAATCTTTTCCGACAGAAGTTGTAATCAACTTTCCAACCTTCTGGATATGAAGCCAGTGCACCATCCAATAAAAAATTAACAAAATTAACAAATGATGGTCCAGATTCCCACTTGCTTGTGCCACCATGGTTGCCTTTTGGAAAATTCTGCGAGATCTAGTACCTCAAAATTTCTGTTAGAATTTCCTTGAAGTCTTTTGGCCATTATGAGGTCCCAATTCTTTTTTTACTATCTTCTTTTTTAAATTAAGTTACAAGGAAATGGGTGTTTTCCTGAAAAATGCATTTGGCTGACTATCCCCAACTGCATCCCTCTGCTCTGTTTTCCCTCCTGAACCCTTCTACCCTAGGATTTCCCATTCCACTTTGTTATACTCTTTTCTGTACTCCATTCTGCTTATGGGCCCTTTGAGATTTCTGTCTCTAATGCACATTTATTCACACCAGGTACACATACTTATTCCCACAGAAGTGTTTGTTTTTCTGAGCCCAACTCTTTCTCTCTCTCTTTCTGTCTCTCTCTAAATACATACATATATATATATATATATAATTTATTTTATGTGTGTGTGTGCATGTGCGTGCATGCATGCATGCATATGTTTGGGGGGGGCCCTGTGTGTCCCTGTGGAGGACCAACGGTGACTTCAGGAATCATCCTGGATTGCTTCTACCTACTTCTTGCTTGGCTGTAGGATTTATCAGGATCCACCCACCAAGGGCAGAAGTGCAGGTTGCCCCAGTTTCTGCTGGTGTTTTTATGTGGATATGGGATCCAAACTCAGGACCTTCTGCCTTCAAATCAGAGTCTAAATCCCTGAACCATCTTTCCAACCCTGAGTCCAACTGTATTTATCTAATGAAATTCCGTGTGTATATGTACCTATTTTTGCAACCTATTGAATAGTTGTTAAACATCTAGACTGCTTCCCTTTTTCTTGCTCTTATTGAGATTAGAACAACAGTGAACATGGACATGGAAATATGTTGGCAGTAGAAGGTAGAATCCTTTGGACATCTTCAGCTACGTTCTTCCCAATTCTATTCAAGTCTAAAATTGTAAGAGCATCAGAGTTCTAAGTAGACTCATGTCATAAATTTTTGTGAATAGCTTTGACCTTTCCTCATCAATAAATTTATGTGCTGCTATTGCTTTAAATTACTGTGTATACATATTATTTTATAGGATTAGATGACCTTTGTAGAGCAGTAAACTTTTTCCAACTGACTGGATATAATTCTTACTAAATAATTTTATATTAAAATTATTTTCAAAATAAAAGATAGTGTTACTGCAACTACTGCTGGGAATGTATAGTGTATAAGCTGCCATCAATTTACTGTAAAACAAATTATTTGCTAAAATAACATCATTTCTTTATAATACACTAATTTTAATACAAATATTTTTGAATAAGCTGCATAAGTGCTAACGAAATCAATGTACACTTTGAGTGAGAGTATCCTTTAATAATTCTTATATTTGATATAGACATCATTAATTAATTCATCATGTATTTAATAGGTGAAGACAACTACTTTGAATAATTTGGAATATGGAAATGAAGTAGCATACTATGTTGAATTATTTACAGATATTTACACATATTTCATAAAGCAATTCCATCTTAGGTATGAATTAAAAAATGGTTTTCGTTAACTTTTTAGGATGATTTCAGAAGATAGCACTTACAACTCAGGAAATGAGCTGGAAAGAAAGGAGAAAAAATTGAAATATTAAATTATTATAAAACCTTTAAAATATATTTATAAGGTTGTGATGAAATAAAATTATAACATTACATATATGCATATATTTTATAATATCTGAAATATATATTATTCACATATTGTCTTTCTAAACATAAAAACATTTGTACCGATGGCTCAATAAGTAAGTGCTCTGTGCAAGCTTGAGGAACTAAGTTCTAGTTCCTAGAACACATGTTAAAATCAGACATGGTGGTGTATGTTTACAATCTGAAAAGGTAGAAACAGCATTTCTAAAGCTCATTGGCCAGATAGCCTAGTTGAAAGTCGAGCTAAATTTCCCTGAGGAAGCCAGTGTTAAAATAACCACTAAGGAATAAATAGTGACAAAAAAATGGCACCTGGTGTCAACCTCTGTCCTCCACATGCATCTGCACTCATGAGTACTCGTATGTTCATCCAAACACACAAACATGTACAATCATGTACAGACACCTCACACACACACACACACACACACGTATATATATATATATATATATATATATATGAATGTATGTATACAAAGGCAAAAGATATATTTTATATATTTTATAGTATTTTACTGTTCAAAGAAAATGAAAGATTCATTTGCCTGTATTATTGACACCTAATTTGTTAGTGAGACTTTCCAAAAGTTCTATATCCAAAGCCAATAAGCGACGAAAGGGCAGCAACACTGTCTGATCTTCACAGCTGGTGTTCTTTCAGCCACTGCTATTTCTGAAGATGCCATTTTCTGAATTGGTTTTGAAAGAAAGGTGATAATTGAAAAAAGGAGAAAAGGAAGGAGGGAGAAAAAGTTGGAATCAGGACAAGTATAAATAATTGTCAAATCTGGAAATTTTAAAGGTGATATGGGTCGTGATGGGTATTTTTCTCTCCTTACATAAGACATTTGAGGGGAAGTGGGGTGACATATCCTAAAAATTAATTGGTACCCAAGTCATGAATATTCTTGAATGTTGAGATAATATCTGTATTTTATTTCAGAAGTAATTGTAAGTGCTTGCAATTGTTTTATATGATCATTCTCTTTTCTCTTTAGTATTCTCAATTTGCGTGACATAGCAATTCATTTATTCTTTAAGTGTTTTTCAAATGTACTTGCAAAGTTGTTTACCTTTCTGGAAAAGAATTATATGGAGCTGTATTTAGGACTTCAAATTGATCAATTGCCACTATTTTTTCAACAACAATAATTATATTAGCAAACATTTATGCATACTAGACTTAGGTTAGGATCAGGACACTCACTCTAATTTTAGATTTCACTAATGAAAAATGTGGCAGAGATAAGATGAGAAGTAAATACCAACACACACATTTAATAATGCTTAAAATTTTCCTAATCAGTACCTTAGAGAGGAGTTTGTATGTGTGAAGTTCATAAAGCAAATAAAATTCTCGAAATGCATATTCAAATTTGACTGTCAAAGAAATGTTCTTCCACAATGTTTTGACACATGTAATTTGTTTGGAGGTTTATTTCCATCTAATTTTTGTGTTTCTGCATGTCACCTTTATTGAAGGTTTGACTGTTGGCTATACACATTATTTACTGTATATAAATGTAAATAAGTTGAGTGCATTCTCATTATTTACTGTGTGTAAATACAAATAAGTTGAGCTTGTAAACACATCACAATTAGCTGCTTTTAAATTTACATGCTTGATAAGAATTTGAGTGCTTCCAGTTTTGACATTAAATTAATAGATATCACAAACTCACCATGAAATTTTATATCTCCCTTCCATTTATAGCTAACTACTGATTTTTAAGACATAAACCTCTTTCAACTCTACTAGGTTGACTGACATGCCTTTGTTGTATACCTTGCTGTTTTTGTATTTTTAAAATTCTACTTGCACAGTGACGAATGTTACCTCAGTGTGATGTTAACTCCCAGTTCCTTCCTTAATTTATCATAAAACTAAGAACCTTTCTTAGCAAATTATTTTCTTTGTTCAATTCATTTTCACATTCTCCTTTGTCATTTTTCCTTTGATCCATGTTATATGTATATATATTTATTTGTCAGTTCTTTAATATTTTCCTATAATTTTGCTATGAAGAAGTAAAATACTATACATATTTTACTGAATAGATCTTTCAGACAAATCTTTAGGTTACTAACATAAAGTTGATATTTAAATTTATGAACTACATTTATTTTCTAAATGAAAACAAGGTAACTGTAACTGTACGGTGATTTTTTTTAAGTTCACACCTGTGCTAAAATGTCTACTCATTCATAATAACTGTTCATCCATGTTTCTGTGTGACATGTAAAATTAGTTTTGATTTTTCCCAATATTTTAATATTGAATAAAAAGCATTCCTGCAAATTAAATGAACATGGCATATTACAATTTTCCAGTAACCTTCTGTGACTGACAGTTACTGTTCTGTCTGAGATTTTTGTATTGGTGTTTGTGATGGATTTTCACCCATAGTGTTTCTATGCTAATACTTCTGGCTGATTTTTGACATCTGTGGAATGCTAGTCTCACAGAGCTAAATGAAGATCATTCTCTTTTCTCTTTAGTATTCTCAATTTGCGTCACATAGCAATTCATTTATTCTTTAAGTGTTTTTCAAATGTACTTGCAAAGTTGTTTTCCTTTCTGGGAAGGTTTGTGAGGTAATAATTCTTATGACTGATGGTTACCACCCTCACATTTCCTGTTTCTTCTTTAGCTAAATTTAATAATGAATTCTGGTGGCTTGTAAGTTCCAATGTCCTCCTACTGTGCTTTTGTGTCTGCAGCATTTAGTATTGGGTACTTTTTGCATTCCTTTTGGAGATTATTTCCATCATTACCTATTTAATATTAATGAATCCTGTCAAGCATTAATTTATTGCATATCAAAATATATTTAAGAATTACTGCGTCTAAAATGACCTTGGTTATTAAATTTTTATAATTTAAGCATTGTCATAACTTTACAATTTATTTTTGATTCTTTGCTTTGTAAGCATTTATTCATTAATTTTAAGCTCTTCTTATGTTAAACTTTAACATTTCCCATTGACACTGCTTATCCCACATTCCTTATATATGGATGGGGAATGCTTTGTAATACACTGGTCCAAGAAACTTAACGTCTTCATTACAATTTTTCATTCAGTAGGGAAATATTCTCCATTTTTTGTCATTTTAAAAAATAGGAATAACTCAACATTTTAATCAGACTAATTATAGTGCTGCCATTCAATATCATCTGAAGGAGATTAGCTTTCAATTTAGGGAGATGAACTGATGTTATAAACCACCTTAAGAGGGTCTCAGAGGACCTGGAAATAGTGAATGCTGTAAATTGATTCTTCCTGCAATCTTTTATACTTCCATTATTAATAAAGTTTTTGTTATATTTCATGAATTATTTGCCCATGCACATCTTCTATCTACTTACATAAAACATAATTTTCTGATATCTTCTAGATTCCCGAAGAGCAAATACCCACATAATTTTGCAGACAAACAACCCACCTGCAGCCGTGGTGTCATTTGAAGATTTGATTGATCAGAAAGTCACTTCCCAGATAAAGCACAAATGTCCTGCAGGATTTTGGTCCTCAGAAAATGAGTCTATCTGTAAGAAGGAGTCAGAACACAGCAAACTGTTTCCCCAGCAATGAATAAGGAAAACCACAAACGGAAAAATTTTCTTTTCAAACCCTAATTGCAGAAGTCACATTCCATCACCCTAGAATTTTAATTCATCTAGGACTAGTGCATCTGGATTTTTGCTGTTTTGAAAATACGTTTTGTAAAAAAAAAAAATAAACAAACTTGGTGTCCTGGTCAGTTATCACCTTCTGCTTCTGAACTGCAAGTAATGTGTGTATATTAACTGGTTTATTCATTATATCCAAGAGGTCAGTATTTGTATAATCTTTTCTTTAAAAATAATATTTTCAGGGCTGGAGAGGTGGCTCAGGGGTTGAGCCTACGCCTTGCAGGCAGAAGGTCCTGAGTTCGGATCCCATATCCCATGTATAGACGACAGGCAGAAGCGGGGGCGGCCTGCGCTTCTGGTCCTGGTGGGGCGGAGCCTGTGAATCCCGGGGCAGAAGGAGGTAGAGGCGGTCCATGGTGGTTCGCGAATTCGTCCGTGGTTCTACACATACACAGACACACACACACGCACACACACGCGTGCGCGCGCGCGCACATACACACGCACATGTGCACAGTTGAATAAATAATAATAATAAAAAACTTAAAAAAATAAAAAATATTTTCATATCATAATATTTCTTCTTATTTGAAGGTGTGTGCGTTCATAATATAGGGCTTGAACTTAGGATCTGATTCAGGAAAAGCATGGGGTCTTCAACTAACCTGTACCTCTAATGCTAATGTTCACGTATTACTGAAAAATATATTTTAAAAATTCTGCTTGTATTTTCTAAAAGCTTTGGGGGAAATAAGTACTTTCATATAAATGTATATCCTGATTCAGTCCTGCCACACAATGGTAAATCCATGGTGATTAATGAATGACAACAGGGATTCATAAGTACACGAGCACTATCAAGTTGGTTTTTGCTTAAAATAAAAATCCTAATTTATATTTTCCTATTAGAATTTACTCAACTGCATCAGATAGAGGAAGAAAACAAAAAGGGGAAAGTTGGATTAAGAGAAAAGCTCTCTTTATTCAGACTATAGGTATATGTATTCAGAAACATAGAATGCACAGTGTCTTCTCTATGTCATCTATTCTTAAAAAATAATTTTTATTACCTAGGGACTGAAGCACTATGGCACTGTAACATGGACTCACTACATTATGTCTTTTCTTACTACTTATGCCTTTATTGATTTCTGCTACTCTATTGTGCTTGTTATCCTATCAGTACTACTATTTGCTACATGTTTCATGCCTTTGTTTGCTATTTCTTCATCTCCTTGTGAAACATACTTCTTATGCATTATTCATACTGTGTGCATGATTTCTTAATATCTTGTATAGCCTCTCCCCAGCAAGTATTCTCAAATAGCATAAATAACATTTCTCTGACTCTCTTGCCTCTCATTTGAATCTTGTAGAAATGGAGGAAATGAGTTCCAGGGAGAGGAAGTGCAGGAGAATATGACACATCAGTTTGCCATGGCACAAAGGAAGTTTTCTTTTTTTTTTTTTTTTTTTTTTTATTAAAAATTTAATTATACATTTTAAAATTTTTTACCAGTTCCCTCCCTCCCCCCTCCCCTTCCCCCAGTGTCTCCCCCCCAATTCCCAGAGAGTCCTTTATTGTGTGCGCCTAACTCTCCACTGGGTCCTCCTCTCCGATGACATATAAGGACCCAGTGGCATTTCCATAAGCCCTTTCTCTTGTTCCCCTTAATCATAAGATTACTACTATGGCTGTCAATCCCTTGCCTCCAGGGGTCTCGGTGCCCTTAACAGATGCTAGACTTTATGAGGGCAACAGTGCGCTGGACATTGCGCAGGGCATGCAAAGTTCCATTATGATTGCTTTGGCCCCAACTATTGTTGAGAATCTTGCAAATCGTTGCTCCTCCCATCCTTTTGCTCTTACAATCTTACCGCCCCCTCTTCCGCAAATGTCCCTGAGCTCCAGGATGGGGAGAGATTAGGCTGTCCTAGTTCTATGTGATTGATATAGAGTCTCTGAAGTTCTGGATTGTGGTTTGTTGATTTTCTTTTGCAGTTTTTCTGCTCCTGCAATTCCCTTCACTCCATTCTGCTGGGCACTGTATGTCACCCCCTGGCCAGAGACAAAAAGCTGTTAAACTGGAGTCTTGTTGTAATAGCACATTCAAGGGTAGATGTAATAAGAGTAGGAAACCTCACTGAGGGCGGGGTCCATTACCCATTTGCACAATGATTACTTTTATCTGCTAGACTATATGCCCTCCCCTTCTGGTGAGATCAGGAAAGAACGTCTGTGAACTTAACCAGGTTTCTCATTACTTACTTGCAGACCTTGATGGAGGCTTATTTTCTCTGCTGTAACATGGTCTCCTCTCTCCTTGTTTCTGGTGTGGCCCTCCTAACCCATCTCTCTTGTTCATAATCCTTGCAATTACTGTGTTACATAGGTTTACTTTTGAGTGTCCCAATGTGGGCTGGGCGAGTTTGGTACTAGGAGCCACCTATTAGGGAGTACATACGGCGCTTAATTTTCTGGGTTTGGGATACTTCACTTAATATAATTCTTTCTAATGACATCCATTTCCCAGCAAATTCCAGTAATTCATCATTTTTGATGGCTGAGTAGTACTCCATTGTATAGATGTACCACAGTTTCCTTATCCACTCGTCAACTGTTGGACATTTAGGTTGATTCCATGACTTTGCTATTGTAAACAGTGCTGCTATGAACATGGTCGAGCTTGTGCTATCGAGGCGAACCTCTGCTGCTTGGGGGGTTATTCCCAAAAGTGGGATAGCAGGGTCATATGGCATTTCAATCTTTAATTTCTTTAAGAATCTCCAGACGGCTCGCCAGAGTGGCTGTATGAGCCTGCATTCCCACCAACAATGTAGGAGAGTTCCCCTCTCCCCACATCCTCTCCAGCATTTGTCGTTGTTTGTACTGTGGATTTTTGCCATCCTGACCGGGGTGAGATGATATCTCAGGGAAGTTTTGATTTGCATTTCCCTGATGGCGAAGGAAGTGGAGCATTTTTTAAGATAATTGTTAGACATTTTAATTTCATCCCTGGTAAAGTTTCTTTGAAGTTCCAGGGCCCATTTTTTAATTGGGCCAGTGTTTTCCTTGGAGTTTAATTTTCTAAGTTCTTTGTGCACTCTGGACAGTAGAGCTCTGTCAGATATGTGGTTAGTGAAGATTTTCTCCCATTCTGTGGGTTGCCTTTGAGCTCGTGCGACAATCTCTTTATCTGAACAGAAGCTCTTTAATTTCACAAGATCCCAACTGTTGAGAGTTGGTAGCAGTGACTGTGCCATTGGATGTCTGTTTAGGAAGTGTTGGCCTAGCCCAATCAGCTCGAGGGAGTTCCCTATCCTTTCAACTATGGCTTTTAAAGTCTCTGGCCTGATATCAAGGTCCTTGATCCATTTGGAATTAAGTCTTGTACATGGTGACAAGTACAGGTCCAGCTTTAATCTTCTGCATGTGGAGATCCAGTTTTGCCAACACCATTTGTTGAAGATGCTGTTCTTTTTCCATTGGATTCTTTGGGCCCCTTTGTCAAAGACCAAATGGCTGTAACTTTGTGGGCTTATATCTGGGTCTTCAATCCTTATCCATTGATCTGTGTGTCTATTTTGGAGCCAGTACCAGGCTGTCTTTATAACTATGGATTTGTAGTATAGACTTAGGTTGGTATGGTAATACCTCCAGCTGTGTTTTTGTTACTCAGGATTGTTTTTGCTATCCTGGGTCTTTTGTGCCTCCATATGAACTTTGAGATTGTTTGGTCAACTTCTTTGAAGAATTGCTTTGGGATTTTGATTGGTATAGCATTGAATCTGTATATTGCCTTTGGTAGGATGGTCATTTTTACAATGTTGATTCTGCCAATCCAGGAACAAGGGAGGTCTTTCCACCTTCTGGTGTCTTCTGCAATTTCTTTCTTTAGGGTTTTAAAGTTTTCATTGTAAAGGTCTTTTACCTCCTTAGTTAGGTTTATACCAAGGTATTTCATTTTTTTAGGGGTTATAGTAAATGGCATGGTTTCTCTCAAGGCTTTTTCACTTCTTTCATTCTGGGCATATAGGAAGGCCTCTGATTTTTGCACATTTATTTTGTATCCTGCCACCCTGCTGAACTTCTCAATTAGTTCCAGGAGCTTCCTGGTGGAGTTTTTGGGATCACTCAGGTATAAGATCATGTCATCTGCAAATAGAGATAGCTTGACTTCTTCCTTGCCAATTTGAATCCCTCTTATGTCCCTTTCTTGTCTTATGGCTTCGGCTAAGACTTCAAGTACAATATTGAATAGAAGTGGTGAGAGTGGACAGCCTTGTCTTGTTCCTGATCGAAGTGGGAATGCTTCCAATTGTTCCCCATTGAGCATAATCCTTGCTGTGGGCTTGTTGTATACAGCTTTTATTATATTGATAAAAGTTCCTTCCATTCCTACTGTCTCTAGCGTTTTGATCATAAAAGGCTGTTGGATCTTGTCAAAAGCTTTTTCTGCATCTATCGAGAGTATCATGTGGTCTTGGACTTTGGACTGGTTTACATGATGAATTACATTTATTGATTTGCGTATGTTGAACCAACCTTGTGTGCCGGGGATGAAGCCTACTTGGTCCCCATGAATGATCTTTTTAATATGTTTTTGAATCCGATTTGCTAAGACTTTGTTGAGAATCTTTGCGTCTGTGTTCATCAGGGAGATCGGCCTATAGTTTTCTTTTTTAAGTGAATCTTTATTAGGTTTTGGGATTAAAACGATATTAGCTTCATAGAAGGAATTTGGTAGTGTTCCTTCCTTTGCTATTTGATGGAACAGTTTAAGGAGTATTGGTGTTATTAACTCCTTAAATGTCTTGTAGAACTCTGTGCTGAATCCATCTGGTCCAGGACATTTTTTGGTGGGAAGATTCGAGATTACTTCCTCAATTTCCTTATATGTTATAGGACTATTTAAGTAATTCACAACTTCCTGATTCAATTTAGGTAAGTTGTGTTTACTTAGAAATTCATCCATCTCTTTTGTGTTGTCAAACTTCACAGAGTATAAGTTTTTTGAAATATGATGTTATAATTCTCTGGATTTCTTGGGTATCCGTAGTGATAACTCCATGTTCATTTCTAATTTTGTTAATTTGGGTTTTCTCTCTCTTGCTTTTGGTTAGTTTAGCTAGGGGTGTATCAATCTTGTTGATTTTTTCAAAGAACCAGCTTTTCGATTTGTTGATTTTTTCTATCGTTTTCTTAGTCTCGATTTCAGATATTTCTCCCCTTATTTTGCTAATCTCTTCTCTTCTACTGCTTTTGGGATCAGATTGCTCTAGTTTCTCTAAAGCTTTAAGCTGCATTGTTAAGTTGTTTATTTCTGATGTTTCCATTTTTTTGATGTGGGCATTAAGAGCTATGAACTTACCTCTTAGAACAGCTTTCATTGTGTCCCAGAGATTTTGGTAAGTTGTATTTTCGTTATCATTCACTTTCAGGAAATCTTGAATTTCCTTTTTAATTTCTTCCTGAATCCAGTTCTCATTCAGCATCATAGTGTTAAGTTTCCAGGAGTTAGTGTATTTTCTCTTGTTTGATGTGTTGTGGATGTCCAGCTTTAGGCCGTGGTGGTCTGATAGGGCACAGGTTAGAATTTCAACTTTCTTGTACATGTGTAGATTCATTTTGTGGCCCAATATGTGATCTATTTTGGAGAAAGTTCCGTGTGCTGCTGAGAAAAATGTGTATTCTTTGGTGCGTGGGTGAAAAGTTCGATAGAGATCTGTGAGGTCCATTTCTTTCAGGGTTTGATTAAGTTCCAAAGTGTCTCTGTTAAGCTTTTGACCTGTTGATCTATCCCATGGAGAGAGGGCGGTGTTGAAGTCCCCAAGAATTATCGTTTGGGGGTTGATTTCTTGCTTTAGACGCTGTAGGGTTTTCTTAATGAATGTGGAGGGGCCCGTATTGGGTGCATATATGTTCAGTATTGTGAAGTCTTCCTGGTGAATTGTACCTCTGACTAAAATGTAGTATCCATCCGTGTCTCTTATAATTTTTTTGGTTTGAAATCCACTTGTCTGATAGCATAATGGCTACCCCTGCCTGTTTTCTGCTTCCATTTGCTTGTAGAATTGTTGACCAGCCTTTTATTTTTAGAGCGTGCCTATCTTTTGTGGTGAGATGGGTTTCCTGCAGGCAGCAGATTGATGGATTGTGATTTTTAATCCAAGTTTGTAATCTGTGTCTCTTGATCGGTGAATTAAGTCCATTAACATTTAGTGTTATAATGGAGAAACTATTTTTAATTCCAGACATTTATTATGTTTAGTAGCTTTTATAAGTATATTGCTTCGCTTTTAATGGTGTTATATTTGCCTTCTGTTCTCCTGGATATGCCTGTTTTTTTCTTCACGCTTGAGTATCATTTCTAGCAGTTTTTGAAGGCCTGGTTTGGTGGCCATGTATCCCTTAAAGTTGTCTTTGTGCTGGAAAATTTTTCTTTCTCCCTCAATCATGACTGATAGTTTTGCAGGGTAAATCAGCCTGGGTTGACATTTTTGCTCATTCAATACTTGAAGTATGTCTCTCCAAGCTCTTCTTGCTTTTACTGTTTCGACTGAGAAGTCATTTGTTATTTTAATAGGTTTGCCTTTAAAAGTGACTTGTTTTTTCTCCCTTGAAGCTCTCAGCACCAGTTCTTTATCTTGAATGTGGAGTGTTTTAACTATTATTTGCCGCGGTGTGCTTCTAGTTTGGTCGTATCTGTTTGGGGTGCGGAATGCCTCTTGTATATGAATGGGCCTCTCTTTCTTTAGATGAGGAAAGTTTTCCTTGATGATCGTTTGAAAAATTTCCTCAGGGGTGGTATTTTGAGATTCTTGCTCCGGTATTCCATGAATACGCATGTTAGGCTTCTTCAGGGTGTCCCATATCTCTTGGATATTTCTCTCAAGTATCTTTTTGGCTTTAACAACCTCTTCCATTGAGCTGGCTAGTACTCCCACTTTATCTTCAAGGTCTGAAATTCTGTTTTCTGCTTCATTAGTTCTGTTGATAAGACTCTCTGTGGCGTTCTGGGTTGAAGATAACTTGTCTTTTAGCTCAGTTTTAAACTCTGCTTGAGTTTGTTTTAACTGTTCTATGCCACTTTTTGTTTCTTGCACTGTTTTTCTCAACTCCTCCAGATGTCTGTTGTGTTCCTCTTCAAAGCGATTGATTCGATTATGTAATTCCTCCCGGATTTCCTCTTTCATAGTATTGAACATGGTAATGATCATATTTTGAAAGTCGTTATCCTGGGTCAGGCTTTCTTGGCCTTTTTCCACGGGTTTGTTCTTTTTGGAGTCTAACATTATGGGATTAATTTCTTCAGTGGGAGATTTGTTTACTTGAGTGTTGCTTCTCATGGATTTGCACTTTGACTTTGGCATTGTCATTTTAACTCTTAAGATCTCTCAATTTCACTAAACTGAATTATTTGGCCTGGGGTACTGGTGGGCGGGGCCTGAACGGGGACTTACCTAGGGAGCGGGGTGAGGCCCGGGTGGACCGCGTGCGTGTCCTGACTGGCGGAGCGGGGTGGGGCGAAAAGGGAGGATGGGCGCAGGGGGAGGTGCTCCTCGTTCCCTGGGCCCCCGCGCGGCTCCGGCTGGATGGCGGGAGTCGGAGCCGGGTCCCCGTGGGCTGACCTGGGGTCCTAGAGCGCGCGTTGAGGCCCGGCTGGATCTCGCCTACGCGTCCCGACCGGCGGAGCGGGGGTGGGGCGAAAGAGGGAGGCTGCGCGCGTCGGCGTGGAGCTATTTAACCCGAGGGCAGCTGGGGCGGGGCCCGGGCGCAGGGGGAGGTGCTCCTCGTTCCCCTGGGCCCCCACGCGGCTCCGGCTGGATGGCGGGAGTCGGAGCCGGGTCCCCGTGGGCTGACCTGGGGTCCTAGAGCGCGCGTTGAGGCCCGGCTGGATCTCGCCTACGCGTCCCGACCGGCGGAGGGGGGGTGGGGCGAAAGAGGGAGGCTGCGCGCGTCGGCGTGGAGCTATTTAACCCGAGGGCAGCTGGGGCGGGGCCCGGGCGCAGGGGGAGGTGCTCCTCGTTCCCCTGGGCCCCCGCGCGGCTCCGGCTGGATGGCGGGAGTCGGAGCCGGGTCCCCGTGGGCTGACCTGGGGTCCTAGAGCGCGCGTTGAGGCCCGGCTGGATCTCGCCTACGCGTCCCGACCGGCGGAGGGGGGGTGGGGCGAAAGAGGGAGTCAAAGGAAGTTTTCTTGTGTTGGCAGTTTCTCTCTGGCAAACACAGTAGGGCCTCACAGGAGGCTGTCTGGTAATTGCTGCTCAAGAGACCCCAGTGGAAGTCCTGTCCTATAGTGCCCATGTAGGAAATTTTTCTAGACAAGGACTAGAAACTTTTCTTCAGCATTTCCACTGATTAAAAGCCATTTACTCTTCTGTTTCCAATCTCTTGCTTTGTAAACCATCTGAAGAACATAACATTCTATGCATGAGGACCTGATTGACATGCCAAGGCCTTACAATGTGATTCAGGTGATAAACTGTATCATTCAATATTTTAATGAACTATTTGATTATTTTCCTGTAAGGTCTCCAGAGAAAGCCATGATATGATAAGTTTAAATTGATTTCTATGATTGTACTTACTAGATATCAGTGACATAATGTCATTATAAAAATCTTTTTTCCATTATATGCTAACTTTCTTAAAACTACAGAATATTTTCTACTCGAAGAAAAAATTTAAAATAAATATTCATGGAACTAACCATCATAGGAAGCATTGATCCACTGGTCTATTAACACCCTTCTATTTCATATCTTAAATTTAATTTCTTTTCTTTAACAATATGTTGTGGTTTTTCCCGGGAAGATATGAACATAATTTACTCCCCTAGGGTACTGACAACATACCAAAAAAACTGTTTTGCTAAAGTCTAGCTTGGTGAACCAAAGAATTTCTGTAGTAGGCTGACCAACCTGCAGAGAATTCCATGGAAAAATCTATTCTTCCTTAACAATATCTTATACCTTATATAACCTTAGGGAAAGGTCTTGTGATTTTCTTTCCGAGCTTCCTGAGTCTTATAAGTTTCATGAGTTTCATTGCTTTTTTAATATTAAAAACCCCCTTCCTCTTAAGATCTTACCTATTCCATGATAAAATGTTGAAAGGCCAAATCCACAACTTCTGTTAGCAGTCCTGATATGTTTACGATATGTTGTATGGCTACAACCCTCCTCATCGTGTGTCTCTTACAATGCTACTGTCCTCTCCTCCTGGTGTTCCCTTAGCCTGGTATTCCTAGGATCATTAAGGCTGTGGGAGGGAAACTATTTTCCTCAATGATTTACTGATAATTCAGCAGGCCACACATACAAAGAGACATAAAAGTAGATGAAAGATTAGTTGAGAAGAAGGCTCTTAATAGTATAAGAAAGGAAATGAGATCAGATATGAAAATAATTCATTTTATTCATGAATGAAACTGTCAGAGACTAAAATATATTTGAAAACAGATTTTAGTAAAAAAGAACCTCTTTCCTCTCTCCACGAAGGAATTTTTTACTTGAGGAGAAATGGATATATTCAAACTTACAGTTAAAATCAATTGAAATAACCATTCATACTATAATGTGCCTACTTATGTCCACAGTGATCTTCTTCACTAACACTGAATAATTGCAAAGTATTGTTAAAGAAAAACAATAATTTGAAGAACAAAATGGAAGGGAATGATTGTGCATGTACAAAATCTGCTTCTCTGAATTGAGTTTGGTGGCACATATCTGAAATCTCAATACTGAGATACTGAATACTACTTCTTGGCCAGCATAGCAAGTTTCAGCTCAACCAAGGCTCCAAATAGCTCTCAAATATACAACGGGAAAAAAGAAAAGAAAAAAAGGAAAGGAATAGAAAGTTTTCCAAATAATCATATTAGGTATAGATTTTTAGATATTTGTTATTTTTGATAGTAGCGAGAGAAGACAAGAGAGAGACAGAGAGAGAGAGAGAGAGAGAGAGAGAGAGAGAGAGAGAGAGAGAGAGAGAGCGATTCATGCCACAATGCATGGGTTTAGGTCAGAGGACAACTTTTGGTTCTCTCAACCATGTGGGCTTCTGGGTATCAAATTCAGGTCACCAGGTTTGCCTTTTCTGCTGATCCATCTCACTGACTCAAGTTCTGATGTTTAGATAAATTGGCTCATTACGTACAACTCTGGCCTTTAATGTGTCAAGTTGCATTCATTAATTGATTTTTGCAATTGGAAAAGGAGGGTTCCAGAGCTTGAGATTTAACATCTGCACAGTAGAGCCAAAGAGATAATTTTAAAATGAAGCTAACTACAACATCAGTGATGCCTGTCTGTGTCAAGTTCTCATGTTGACACCTGAGGTTTATGCTGCAGGTTCTCAGAGACTGCAGAAATTCAGAAACAAGAGTATAAGGTTCTAAAAGGGTCGCTCATCACAACTTCTCACTCTTAATTTAGTTTAGATTTTTATCAGTTTATATGCACTGGGTCAGAGACATAGTTGGGCTCCTATGAGCACTTTTCTTAATTGGACTTGTTTTCACATACAAATGATCAAATTTGGGAATTTGGTTAGTTACAATTCTCCACCTGATTTTTACCTCTCATCTGTGACATATGATAGTCTTGGCCAGCCTTCAGCAAGAATCTTTCAAGGAATTTCAATAGATTCTTCTCAGTAATTTTCTATCTACTGACCCCTAACCTTGTCCTTGGATATGAATCTCCATTTGACTATTGTGGTATTTGAAAGTGAACAGAGTTCTACACTGAAACTTCTTTGTTATATTGCAGTAATAGCATGAATGAATTTTATTTTCTTCAATAGTCTCTATTAAGATTTCATATGAAGAAAATACTATAGACCTTAAATTCTAATCCATGGCATCTCTCACAGTGTTTCTCAACACAATGTCCATAAAAGTTGCTGGGCTTTATATGTAAGCTACTGTCATTTTTTGTAATATTTGAGTTAATATGCTTGAAATTTTGAGGAACATAATCATAAATAATTTAGGTTCAAAGAGCAATGTACTCCATTAAATCCTTTCCATGTGGAAATGCTTGTCCAGTAGTCCTAGAGGGGATAGCAATAAGACAACCAGGTGTGGGAAGTGTGCCATTTGCAAATCAAGCTTAGCCATTGGGTTTATTAACAAAGCAGATACCAGAGCTCTGAACATCTGCTCACTAAATGGTAGTCTTTATTGTCAATTCCTTTGGAAAATACCATTTACAAGTGGCTGCAAATTTTACAGCTTTGCTTTTATGTGGTAAATATATTACTAAGAATTACATAAGCCATTAGGGCTCATAATATGATATTACTGAATTACTATGCTGCATAACTCACTCTGAAGATGATTTGCCTAGAATTTGTATTTTCTTTTGCTTTTAAGATCATTATAGACATTTATGAACCACCTCTGTTGAAGAATCATAATTTATGCAGATGACTTTTATTTAAGAATTTTTAATTTTTTTTATTTAAAATGGAAATTTAAGATTTTTTTATTTAAGAATGGAAATTTGGGACAAATGGATTATTTGTAACTCTTTTCTGACTTGGTTCCGGAGCCTCAACTCTCAAACTGAATTGTATGAACTGAATTGTATGTATAAGTGCAATAAATGGTAAATTGGTTGATCTCTACAATATGCTGAAGAAATTTTTTTAAGTGTCAGATAGCTATTTGAAAGAATAAAATGGCACAGACTAAACTGGAAATCTTCCTGATCATTTATTACTTTGCAGTGACCCATACCAAAACAGATGTAATTCTTCAGTGCTTGTTATATAGGAGACTGTCAATAGATTTAAAATATGTCTCCTGCTGTTGCGTTTCTGTCTGCCTTACTACTGCTTAAATAATTTCATTGTTTCCTAAACTAGCACAGAGATGAATCAACAAATCAAATTCCCTTGGCTGGAATGATATTCATTCGGAACTTAGATTGAAAGTCATAAACAAGGCCACTGTGGCAGCCCTTTTCATTGATGGCCCAGATTGGGGAGTAAATCAGGAATTCAAATTATCTTCACATGGAAAATTCCTACTAGCCAATGTGATACCAGACTGTGAATCCAGAAATTGTGAGACTAGAAGGTTTAATGGATGAAATTATATTTGATCCTCACTATATCATAAAAATATTCAATTTCATTTTGAGTTGAAGAGAATTTCTTTGGGGGATATATTGCTTTGAGATAACACCTATTATACTGACTACCACATGTCCATCATCTTGTTGACTACACTGGACCCTGTTTATCCATCTACTTTAGGACATGAAAAATAAACCTTAAGGACTAGCATCCACTTCTTGCTGATAAAAACAAGTAATGAAACTCCAAGTGACTTTCAAAACAGAATCAAACATTCTGTTTGGCCTAATAGAAGATTCAAGATCTCTCCTTTTTTTCATTTTTTTTTTTTTTCTGAACATGCACTGTTAGTAGAGACATGGTGTTTTGGCTAGATTAAAAGCTTTGGTATCACTCAGTGTGGGGACACATTTTTGCTCTTCTGAATACCATGGTGGTGATCTTGATATAAGGATGCAATTCTATGTTGATATTTCCTTGTGAAATGAAGGCAAGAAAAATTCCTATTAAATAATGTTTTGGAGGAGGACCGAATGCATTAATAGAATCCATACAAATAAAGTATTTCTTTTTGTGCGGGTTGAAGTTAGAAGTCATCAAGGACCTGATGTGGTGAATAAGTAGAGCTGATCAGAGAGCAAAGTTATTAAACAACTGTTCTTCTAACCTCCTCCTTACTCTTTACATATGACTTCTGTCATTGTCACTCCAAGACAAATGCTGAACATCAATGTATTTACTCTGAATTGAAGTGTTCATTGCAAGAGAGAGACTCAACAATACTCTGGAAGTAAACAAAACTAACAAGGCTCAAGAAATAAAACAAACCTTAAAAGTCTCAGGAAGCTCTTGAAATTTACAAGATTCACCAGTCCCCTCCTCAAGGTTACATAAATAGTAACAGTTATAGGGCAGAGAAGACTTTCTGATTGTTTAAGTTGCCTGTAACTGATGGAGGGAGCTCCAGGGACAAAGCTTTCCTTGAGTCATCACCCTGCTGAGATGCTTGGAGTCACCTGCATTACAGTTTGCCTGTATGTTGTTGATAATTTTATGGCAAAATGGCTATGGAAACAAGGGATTTTATTCTGGCTTATGACTGTCTGCTTATGATTGTTAGTTCAACTTGACAGGAGAACTCATGTCAACAACAGGGACAGAGGGAACTGGCTACACCATACCTACAGGACTGCCAACAGAGGGGAAAGCCTTGTTCTCCAGACTGCACTTCTGTCTAAACATGCCAAGTATGCCAAGTGACTGAACCAGCTAAAGAAGTACAGCAGTGGACTCATGCTAATGGCATTCACTGATTTTATGAGTTCAATTCAGGAACTGAATATCTCAGCAGTCCCAGTATGGTGCTGAAGATTGTACAGTTCCCAGAAAGCCTCGGAACCTCTCAGCCATTTTGGAGGGTAAAGAAGGCTGGCTCTCATGACAGCAAAAAACTTAGCAGCAAGAACTTCCCAGCTCAGGGAAAAAGGGACACCGGCCCTTCTTTCTTGTACTTCCTTTTATTTGATCAGTTACTGGAAGGTACCACGTACTATGACAATTAAACAATATCCTGCAGTCTTGCTCAAGGACTTCTCTGAACTACCAAACTTTCACAGCTGTGTCTCACGTTTACCCAGCAACTGTCAAGTAGACACCTGTATCTAATTATATCACCCTATATGTAAATTCAATAAACTCACTGGCTCAACAGTTATACTTGGTATCCTATTTGAAGTGAATAGCTATTGTTTATCTCTTGTAAGGAAAAGTCACACAACTGATGTGTATGCTTGCTTATGTATCCAGCTGTTAAGTTATACAACTATTTATTGTCTACATGACTCACACACAAAAAGGAGAAACAAAGTGAAGAATGAAATGAAAAAGAAAAAAAGAGAGAAAACTATATAGAAAAAAATCCGTTATAGGACAGTAAAGTTTATTTCAGATCATTAAGAGCAGATTTAAATATCCAACCTACCTTTAAGATGACTAGGTGATAATTACATAGTTTTATAGTTTCTCTGAGACATAAAATGAAGTAGCTGGATGTGCACAGTAAAATTGTAACAAATGCTACTAGCATCCCATTTCCTTGCACTTTTCTGCACATCAGGTAATTAAATTTTTGATATTATTTATTGTGTATGTGTGTTTGTGTGCATATACCATAGCATGTAGGCAGAAGTAAGAGGAAAGCTTGCAAGAGTTAATTCTCCTCTTCCTCTATGTAGGTTCCAGAATTTTAACTGAGATGGTTAGGCTTTATAGCAAGTCCCCTTATCTACTGAGCCATCATGCCTGTCTCCTGGATAATTAATCCAGATGCCAGAACTAAATCTAAAATTGTTTGAGCTCGTATTGAGATAATTTAATTGATTTCCAAATCCAATATCTAATCACTAAGAGAGCAATATGATAATTGTATGTATTTCAACATCTATTACTGAACTGAATTTCATCAATAAGGAGCTTACACAATGACTCTAACTGAAGTTTGTCTTAGTTTGAGTGAGATGAGCACATCATAAAAGGTGTGTTATTTCTCTCTGTGTGTCTAACCCATGGTTTTTATTTGCTAATTCTAAGATACAGAGAACAAATAGAATCTTGCTCTAAAATAGAACTGAAAATATTTGATAGAGAGATATAGGAATTCATTATTGATGTTATTACTTCCACAGTATAACCATAGAATACATACTATAATAGATATATATCCCAATATGTGACAAAATATATTTTATACATTAAGTGAACTTACATAACAATTTGATTTTAAACAGATTCAATTAGTGTAAAATATTTTATTAATTAAATACCTGTCACAAACCCTGTTTTCTCATCAATAAATAATTTATTTGTCAAAAAGTATTATTAATGTTTAATATCACTGAAGGAATCTAATCATATATCTTAGAACCTAGTCTAATGCATAGAAGAAATTTTCCATTTTATATCATTGGTTTTATAATAATGAGGGAATCAATACTTCTTTTTCATGTAATGATAGGATTTTTTAAAATGTTAACAGAACATATTAATTCACTAATATTGATTATTTAAAAATGCCAGATACCATTTCTATCTGAATTATATTAACACTTAATATTTCTATCTACTTTTTTTGCTTCTTAAAACCATTTTAACATAACTATGCATAAGAAACATACTCATATTGTTTAATAGAATGCAATTAAAGTTTAACTTATACTACCCAATCTTGACCAGAAACTTGGTACATATTTTATGATTTTAAAGAAAACTGCAATTTGTTTTAATTTTATCTTTTACAAATGTATAAAAGAGCTTCTCTCATATACTGCTAAACACAGTAAAAACCTTGAGAAATATGCCTTTGGTTTGCCTCAAAAAAGTAACATATTGCACTCTCAAAGTTTATAAAATTGGCACAAAACATTATAGCAACATTATAATACCATTTTTTAAAGTTCAGTAACTAATGGATAAGGGAAGCCTAGGTGTATACATTTAGAACTGTAAAACTATCCAATTTAATTATGTAGACTGCAAATCTATGTAAACCAAGACTCAGATGATCTCTTAAATTGTAATTAACACTGTCAGCTCACTTTCATTTGCTGAGATCATCCAGGAAAGCCTAAGAAAGTTCTCTCTTTCATGCAGAGAAGAGAATTAAGCTTCTTCCCCAGTTTTCTGTCTGTAAGTAACAGTATACTACAAGTAAGATGTTCCTTCCACTGCTAACATTTATTCATAGGATAACAGCAGTGAGGCCAAGGTGGGCTTTAATTATATAGCCCCAAAGTTAATGACCACATGATTTTAACAGTGACAAAGCAGAGCATCTAGCCACAAATCTAAGAAGTCTGATCAAAACAATACGACCCCATAAGAATTACACCCCCAAGAAAATATCCCCCAAATAAGAAGCAGCTTAAAGTAAAAGAAAAATCATAACCTAAGATATCTTGAAAAAACAATGTAAATACAGTTTCAAAAAACAATTAGGAGATACATTTCCTAGGACTACCTAGGATTAGGTGTGTAAAGTACCCTATCATTTCAAGTTTAATACTAGTTACTAAACATCAGTTTACAAATAGCATGTTCATTTTTTTTGTTGTTCCTTTATCAAAAAGGAAAATTCTAGCTTCAGTCTATGGGGTTGGTTATGGGAGAAATAGAAAAGAAGATTCAAACAGTTCCACACAGATATCCCATTTTAGATGGAAGTGCTCCCAACTCTACTAGAAGCTTTCTGCTAACACATTTTTCATTGAAAACATCTTGAAGTACAAATCCATGACATCAAGGCTCAGGGCCTAACATAGGCCTCACAACTAAGTCCTTGTTTTCTGGAAGAAACACTTCAGCTCCAAATCTATTTCAGGTAACAAGGATCAATTTCAAGAGGTTTAATTTCCCTTATATTCCTTTTTCACTTTCTGATCTAATTTAAAAAGAAGTTCAGTTCTCAGAAGGCAATTTTTTTCATTCGCTATTTGAAACAATCCAAAGACCTCTTCCCCAAACCAACTCTCAGTTTCTAATCTTTGCTGAAGATGAGTATTTTTTAGCATCTTAGAAAGGTAGCTTATGGAAATATGCTTAGGAACATTAAAACTAGTTGTTAGAAAGATTGAACTGGCTTTATAATTTGTCTCAAATCATATTTGCAGCTTGATCTCTCCTAATAATAATTGTTGGAACCTGGAATTCAACGTTTACAAATTCTCATCCATGCACACAAAAAACATACAACATTATCACACAACTTATCTTGAGAAAATCTTCTTTAAATCTTTGGCCTCCTGGTCAATTCCAAGTTCAGTCAAGTTTAACTCAACATACCCTCGTGTTTTCAACAAGTTTTTCCTAAAGATTATTCTAATTTTTGATGTTGTATTGCCAAAAATCTGAAGCCAGTTTCTGAGATTACCAGATAAAAAAAAATGAAACAGAAAGGTCATTTATTTGAATAAAACATGAAAAGTCAGAATTTCAAGACTCCTTTTCAGGATCATACTTCCTTTTATGTGCAATGTACAATTCCCACCAGTAAAATTAAAAAAAATTAAATCCTACATTGGATTCTTTCAAACACTGGCAACTAATTAAACACTTAACATTTCTATCTACTTTATAGATAGATAAAGTTACTGCTTCTGTCTTGTAGATAACTCTTCCAAGGTAGCAAACTCAAAAATTAAGTCTAAATTCAGAGCAGCCAGCTTCAGAGTGATCATGCTAACCTACAATCATCTGTGGCATCTTCTCATGCACAGCTGTTATCAGTGCTACATAGGAGAGGGTAGTAGAGTCATCTCCAAATCTTATCTACCTCCAACACTTAACTGTAAGCCTTTGGGGAAAAAAATTCTACTGTATCTGCTCATTGTGATGCCCACTGCACAATTTATATCTATCTTCTTGCTTACATTTTCTTGATGAAAAGAGGTTAGTTAGCTCTGTGGATTCCCTTCTATGGGTCTGGTGAATATCTTAGTGTTTCCAAACTGGCTCATAAAATAGTTGTTCCAGTAGCAGGCAAGAACAATAACAACAACATTTATTTTAACTTATGGTATTCACTTAAAACAAAATAGAGATTGGATTCCAAAATGGAAATGATTTTCTACATGAATATATACAGTATAGAAAGCTAAAAATCTGCCTCTTATTTTTTCATTTTAAACAAGAAATATAAAATTTCAATGTTTTGGGGGTACTTTGTGTGTGTGTGTGTGTGTGTGTGTGTGTGTGTGTGTGTGTTATGTGTGTATGTGATTGCATATACAACAAGGGAAGGAGGTTATGTTTTTTTGATGTAATGTGAGTTCTTTGTAGGTGAAAAATGAGAAAAACAAGTGTTAATTTATAGCTATAATGTGAATCCAAGAAGCAGTTATTAATGATAGTAACTAAATGCCCAGGTTGGAGGAACAAGCAGAGCTAAGTGGAACTGAAAACTTAGTAGCTGCTTAGTATTTAGTGTTTTACACTATCTCATTAGCTAAAACCCACTGTTATTTGAGACAGAGTTGTGCTCAGAAACATAGCATTAAGACACAATAAAAATTTAGGTTGTTATTTAAAAGAGTAAAATGTTTATCATAGACTTCTTCTACTGTAAATTTCAGTTAAATTGAAAATCACAGAACATGCAACACAGCAGTTTGACTAAACCAGGTGTTACAGCAGCAATGTTAAGAGAGTCAGTGGTGATAGCTGTGAATGTGTTGGTGTCTAGGCCAAACAGTGAGAGTGTTTTGTGGAAAAAGAACAGATATAAGATAACTAAGATGTGGAGTGAAATTGGAAGGCTGAATTTAAATAAAGAGCTTCAAAACAGGGGTGGATGTGGACTGTTGATGGGTTTATTTTGAAAACAAAATATGTAGATATCCCAACTCTTTTCCTCCAATGATATGTTATCTAAATATTTTCTGTGATAAAAATCAAAACTGAAAACACAGAAATACAGAGTTTAGTACAGAAAAAATTCAAGATAACCCTGTAATTACTGTCAAACAAAGTTCAAACATCCGAGACACTGAGAACGACTCAAAAGAAATCCGATCGTTGACTAGTTCAGTTTAACCAGAAAATCGAAGAGCTGTGATGCCAAGGCCAATAATCCCAGCCATTCTGCAGACTGAGACAGAGGTTCAGTAGAACACCAGTTCAAGATCAGTTGAGTAATATACTCAGACCCTGCCACAAAAAGTTAGAATGGAAGAAACAATAACTGAGTATGTGAGAATTTTTAGGACAATGAGAACAGGCTGTACGGTAACACATTTATCAAACCCACAGAAATATGAACCAAAAGTCTATTATAATACAAGCTGGGACTTTGGTGTGATAATGATGCACACAAGTAGACTTATTGATGATGATAAATATAGCGCTCAAATGAGGATTATTGATAAAAAAAAGAAGCTATGCATATAATTAGAGGTAAGGTCAGTGAGAAATCTCTATACCTTCTCTTCAAAGTGTGATATGAGCTTAAAACAACCTTTAAAAATGTAATAATTTAATTAGAATGAATTAACTTAAGCTTAAATATATAAATTGCAATAAACAAAATAGAAGTCTAAATACACTAGGGAATTCTGGATCCCAGATCAGAAACTGATTTGTAAGTACACTCTTTTCCCTTCATGGTTCTCTATGTGAAAGCTTTTGAAGCACAGTGAACCAAATTGCCTACATGGTTTATGACAGCATTCTTTTCCCATTAGCCAAGTTGATTGGCTATGCCAGAAAAATCTGTAGTCTGTAAGGTCTACAGTGTTCAATGTTTTCCCCTTTTACAAGCAGCAATGTCCAGGACATGCTGTCCCTAAAGATGGTACATGAGGAAAGGGCGGAAGTAAAAAGATGTTCCTCTCCTGCTCCGCCCTTCTCTCCTGAGAGGTTTATGAGACCCCCAGGGGAGAAAAACCCAGAGAAAGCAATGCCCTTATTTCTGGAAAGAGAAAATCTGAAAGATTGACCATCCTCCACACAATATCATTAGATTATGCCTCTTTTGGTCTAATCTAGGTTATCGTCCATTTTTTCATTAAACAACATGAATATGCAACTTTCTTCGTTTTTTTTTTTCAGGTCTCCATTTTCTTATAAAGGCTCCTATGTTAATAATCATTTCATAACTTTCTGTGTTTTCCTTGTCAGTCTGCTCAGAATCAAAGCCATTGAATGTACAAAGAGGGAAAAAACAGAAATTTCAAAAACTTCACTCTTTGCTTCCTTTTGCTAAGTAATCATTTTAGTTTCAATTATCTTTTTAAAATGGAGTCCATCTCTAATTGATATGTAACAAGAATTGCATGTTTGTATTTATGGGATACTGTAAAGTCTCAGGACAACCCTAGCCAGCTTCCCAACCATGTAGTGTTTGCTTATGGTACAAATATTCAAATATCTTTCAGGCACCATTTTCTGATGCCTGAAGAAACATCCCAACTTCTTGATGCTACCTAAGAGCATCTCAGTATCTATTGATCAACTTCCCCTAGGACTCTCCCTGGTCTCTGAGGTATCAACCACTTTACTCTCAAGTTCTCTGAGATCAACTTTTTATATTCACTTATGTGTGAAACGATATGATTTTTAGTCTCAATTTACAAAACTAGACACAGAGAGAAATAATTGAGCAGTCAACTTGCCTTTCAATTTATGAACAGTAGCTCAAGTACAATAAAAAACTTGCCTTTCAATTTATGAACAGTAGCTCAAGTTCAATAAATGATGTGAGGATATAGTCTCGTTCTTATAGCTGGTGAATAAATGAAATTATTAAACAAGAACTCTGATATTATTAAATTTATTATAGCACATAAATCTAAAGATATGTTTGACATGGGCTAACAGCCTGGAAAGAGAGATAAATTGGGATTCCATGATTTCTGGTAAAATCCAAAATATTGGCTTATGGTGTTGCCTTGCAAAAAGTTTAGGCAGAAGGGCCACTTTATAAGAAACACCTGTAGCAGCAGAAGCATGTAAAATCTCACCAGGCTAATTCAATGAACAATATCTGGACGACTACAAACTTTGGTAGACAAAGTCTCTATTTTCACAACAATTTAGATATCAGTAATAGCACTAATAATGGAATACTAAAGAATTATTTCTAATGTTGCATAAGAAGATGAATCTTATCTGAATTAAAAAATAGTTGCTGTTTTTCAGTACTCTGTGCTGCATGTGAATAGATGACATCAGATAATGTCTGGAACTTGTGTGGAAGTGACTTAGAACAGGAGGACAGCACACAGAGAGAAACTCTTGGCTGGTAAGAGAGTTATAATCCTTTACACTACTTTCTCTGTTTGAAGCTTTCCATAATTAAAGAGGAAGAGAATGGGAAGAAATTAAGTGAAGCTGAGAACTCTTAGAATTAATTTATGGAAATATTATTTATAATTTTGATCTTGAAGCTGAACATACAAGGGCACAAACTTCTGCTTTGGACCAAGGATTGAATCAATAACAAAGAGGAAACTGGCCAATGTGCTTATGAGGGAAAAATTATTTGCAACTGTAACACAGCCAAGCTATACTCAGTGTCTGCTCCAAATAGCTGTCATTTTCCCTCCCATCTGCTTACTTGTTATATCTAATATTCTTCTCTTTAGAATAAGAGATACTTTCTAGTCTGAAAATATTTGATGAGTAATGATAAAAATAACTTAATGTGGATCGCTTAGAGACATTAAACTGATACACCTAGACCAACAACATGGCTTTAAACAGTGGGAAAATTTTTCTTTTCATTCCTTGAATAGAATTGAAATCTGCATGGTCTAAGGCTGGGATGGTTATTCCAACACTGTTATCAATATATGAAGCTTCTCTTCTCCTCCTCCTCCTTCTCTTCCACCTCTTTTTTCTATTTAAATCTAATGCAGCAGTCATGTCCCCATGATGAAAGAAAAAGGAATGATTATTGGCAAGGTTGTTTCTAACTTCTCAACCCAAAGTTTATGTTATTGTCCTGAGGTTTCAGGAAATTATTGCTACCTCCATCACTGGCTACTATGATCGGCAAAGCAGTTCGACAAATGCAGGTGCTTAGGTACCTAGATGGCCTCTCCAGGCAAGGTAGAGGGTCACATGTTGAGAAGCAGGCATAGGTCTCCTGGCTGAGTCACAGGACAAGGTTAATCTCTGGTGTGAGATAATGTTTTTCAGTATAGGTTGCTGTCAGAAGATAGTCTAATATAAATACAGAACACTTCATATTTTGAGATCAATTTTAATTTGAGTTATGAGATGCAGGGCCAATGCTTCTGGAAATGTAAAAATTGCAATTCCTTTGTACTTTGCTAGTGATAGAAGGACATGGGAAAAGTATTTCAAAAGATGTAATTATGACTTGGCAACTAAATTTCTGCTTAATGGGTTTGATTTCATGGCATTGACTTTTCGAGAAAAGTAATAAGCTTGGAATTATAATGAGAAAATGGAGGAGGAATTGGAGAAGGTGAGTTGAGAGCAAAAAAAAAAAATAAAAGAAGGAATGCAGGAAGGCAGAAAGGAAGGAGGGAAGGAGGGATAGTAAGAGAGAGAGGGTAGTTGAAGGTCTTTCAGTATAAGGTGTAATGCTAGGCACCATTTTCTGATGCCTGATGAACAACTCATCTTTTTGGGGTCAACGTTTCTGGTGTCTGCGTGACTGCGCTGTTCCATGATTTTTGAAGAGATATATGTTTTAAGGAGTAGAAACCTGATCACAATATGATTGACATCTGTCCATTGCATTGCAGATGATTCTGTTCCTTGCAAAGTAATTAATTAAATGTGTCTGAAGATAATGCAGGTTCATAAAAATTGTCATTTGAACTGGTTTTGGCATCTGATTCTCCTGTTAATTAATGAGTTCTGTGAATCTTTTGACAGTCTATTAATTTGTATTTAAGCGAGGCTTGTAATGTTGGCCTCTCGGATAGTGAGTACTGGGGAGCTTTGGAACTCACTTGATGAACCCCAGCAGGGTTACTGGTGGAGAAGTATAAATCAATGGAGTGTCAGAGATTCATCTTGGTCCCTAGACTGAATCCCAAGAAACAACAGAACTTCAACAATCATGGTTGTATGTTTTTATCATGTTTCTTCCCTTGCTTCTGATTCACCGAATTAGCCACAAAATGTCTTTCAAGTCATCATCCTTCATGCCTGACAATACTCAATATTTTTTCAGTTCAGCTATTTCTGGGTTTTCCTCAGGAAGCACATTTGAACATTGTAAAAAGTACTGACATTTGAAATTGATTTAATTTACATAACATTTTCTAGAGACTAGAAACATGTTTCAAGTGAGAAATTTAGATCCTTTTTTATAGCACAATATCTCATCATTAGTTTATCTCCCTTTTTTACGATAAGACATATTGCTTCTCTCAGAATCTGACCACACTATTTTTTGTACCATACAAAAGAACATCAGATAAACATTTTAGAGGTGTTTTTCACTCATTTTGTGTGCATTATTGATGGAACCTGTGTCTTTATGCACACTGAGCATGTGCTCTAACATCGAGCTGCTACTCCCCACCCCTTTCCCAGAGATTATTTTGTCTGTTTTGCTTTAATGCACACCCCAATCCCTCTGTCCCCATATTGCCCTTTTTTCCTTTTGAAACTGGTTTTACTATGTAGTCCAGGTTGGCCTTGAATTATGCCCCTTCTTCCTGAATCTTCCTACTGCTACATTACACTCTTGTCCCCAAACACCTGGCTTTTATTCTGAACTATTTTAGCTGAGCTGTATGTATAGAAATGAGTATGTGGATAGTCTATAAGGAAGCTAATTTTTGCCATCTGCAACTTTATGTCTGAGAGGCTGGTAGAGGTAATATGAACCTGTGGATTAAAAAAAAAATTCTCATGAGGAAAATAACTCTTCCAATGAAACCTTTAGCAGGAGCTAACTTCTACAAATTTTATTTTATTTTTTAATTTTTTTATTATTAGTTATTCAATTTTGTGTGTGCTCATGTGTGCGCATTTGTGTATGTGTGTGTGTGTGTAGAACCACGGACGAATTCGGGAACTACCATGGACGCCTCCACCTCCTTGTTTACTCTGCCCCAGGATTCACAGGCTCTGCCCTACCAGGACCAGAAACGCAGGGCGCCCCGCTTCCGCCTGGCGTCTATACGTGAGGTCTAGGATCCGAACTCAGGACCCTCCACCTGCAAGGCAGATGCTTAACCCCTGAACCACCTCTCCAGCCCCTACAAATTTTATTTATACTTAAGCATCTTAAACAAATCATCATAAGAAATTCACAGGCCTGTAGTGAAAGCTAAGCAGTTATGAACCAACCTTTTTATAGTTTTAGAAAAGTAAAAAAATGAATCCTTGAAAGATCATTTTATTTTGTTAACTACTTTATAAGCATTAAGTAAAATGACATAGGCTTGGCTTTTCATGTTTTTTTTTTTTTCCTTCCTGATTTTCTTTCTAAAGCAAACAGTTTATACCCTGTTGAAGGTTCTGATAGCTTCATTATATCCAAGATGTCTAAGTGTCTAAGATGCACATGTGATATCCCACCTCTTCTCTGTCTAGACTAAGAACAAAGTCAAGGAAATGGCTTGGTTGAATATGAACTGCTTCCCCCACCACCTCAAGCACATAGTTTATGAAATGTTCCCCCACCCCTTCACATACATAGGTCATATTCGGTAAGCTTTGACACCACTGAGCAACTTTCCATGCTTAGAGCGTGCCTTCTTGTTTATTTCCCACAGTGCTGCAGACTGAAAAGATAAAGGCAACAGTAGATTCCCTGTGGCTTCCAGCTGTCTCCTTGTGTCTCACATAGCAGAGATGGTAGTTGGGAGAATTGCTTCATCTTCATCAAAAGACTTTAGTCTTCATTATCTCATGTCTCAATTACCTCTTGAAGCCTTGTTTGTGACCACATGTAACTCAGCCCATAGCAGAAATGAGTTTCTCAATATGAGCCCTAACTATGTTTCATTTTGAACCTCATTACACATGCAAAACTCTGAAATATTAAAATCTCCTGACAATTATTAATATGGGTGATAATCTCATTGAGAATAAAATCTTGAAGGAGGAAGAGACATCTTAATCAATCCCTCAGGGAAGGAAAACAAAAATCTGTAAGTGAATGAGAGTAGCAGGTCTTTGTCAATCTCCCCTGTCCCACTTTACATGTGCTTTTAGCCATGATACAGAAGAGATGAAGTTTCCTTTGAGGCTATTCCCCCTTCAATCTTCAGGTTTTTTTTTTTTTTGAAAACTTTGCACATTTTTGTAGCTCCTCACAATTAAATTAAGATTTGTGTTTAATTGCTGCCATAATTTGTGAGTCAAACACCTGAAACATTTCAAAGATACACAAAGTACAAACAACAAATAAGTTACAAAACAGAACTTTCCCTCAAAAAGAAGTCTCGGGAAGGTAGCGAGCTGTTTTGTTCTCATGAGCTGGAGGGCCAGATGGCCCAACCTTCTGGAGCTGGAGGGAATGGCGAGGAGTGGGAGGTGACAGGGTGATGTTCTGAGAGATCGGAGCAGAAACAGGGCTGAATCATTGCGTTGCAGCTATTCCTTATGTGTATGAATGCAGGAAATCTCTGCCACAAATACGCTGAGAAAAAAAAAAGGAAGAGCAAAATTTACTTTTAGATTTACTAGCTTAGTCATCGTTAGTCGGGGTATTTCCTTCCCTTCCAAAATAGGAGACCTCAGATTTAGTACCTCTTTTGCATTTGAAAGTTTAAAGAGGGGAACAGTAAAAGTAAAAAAAATGTTTGGAAGAAGAGCCATTTAGAAGGCATACCTGGGATGGGAAACCAAGACATGCTAGGAACAACTTTTGAAAGATATATCACAATGTGATTCAAACAATAGTCAAGGAGGAAGGCCAGATTTATAGAAATAAATGTATTTATAGATACAAGCAGATTCTCAAATATTTGGGAATAATCCTCTGCATAGTCAAAGATTTGACATCCTGGGAACTAAGTAAAATCTTGTGAAACACTGAAATCTATCAATTTAAATATATGTGAAAGAATTTACCAACCATAGATGCACAATGTTATTTTAATCTTTAAGAATTTCCAATCTATGATGAAATATTCAGTTTTTATTGGACTTTGTCTACCTATAGTGGGGCTTGTTTTTCTCCAAGTGCAGAATCAATAGACCAGCAGGACAACAATTCTCAGGCCCAGTGACTCAATAACTACACTGGCTGTGGACTACAAATGGAAAAATGCCCACCATCCTGCTGTTTATCCCAAATTAAAATTCATGGCTACAATGCCAGGAGTCCCTACAGCTATACTGAATTTTATCTGTCTATCTTTGATGCTCCTTCATGTATTGTCCTTACTCAATTAACTAATTTTGACCACTATTTCAAATTTTGAATATCTCCATCTTAAAATCCTTCTTTTTTCTAAATGACCTCTTCGTGGTGTACTTTCAGCAACATGCCTTGTAAATTGTCAGTGTTTTCCCTTTTCGGCCTCCTGTTTTCCAGCTCAATGTAGTAAGACTTCCCTTCTCTTGTTTTGGTGGCTTGTCATTCTATTCATCACCTCCTGCAACCACTTTCTAATACCCTTCAGGATGTAATGTAGTCATTAGCAAATACTTTCTTAAACATGTTTTAATATGTCCTCCAAAATCAATTTCTCTCTCTCTCTCTCTCTCTGTCTCTCTCTCTCTCTCTCACACACACACACACACACACACACACACACACACACACACAGTCTCTCTCTCTCTCTCTCTTGCTCTCCTTTTTCCTTTTATTCAATTACTGGCCCCCTATTCTTCTTTTACTTTGCTAGTTCCTTCCTTCCTCCTATGCCTTTATATATGAAAGGAAGCCAGGGCACAGTCTTAGATTTGTCCTTTATCTCACTTTACCCCATGTGCCATCTCTTAAGTCTCATGGCTTTATAAGTCATCTATTTCTAATGACTTCAATTAAATCAGCAGCTTAGAATTTTCTCTGTAACTCAAAACAAAGTCTGTTAACCCACAGTACTGAAAATTTTCAAAACATATAAACAAACTTCTGCCTATTGTTACATGTATATAAACCTTGGTAGAATAAGGCAGGATGAGTTCTAATTTGAAACTGGCCTGTGCTACGGAGTGAATTCAAGGCAAGCTTGATATGCCTAGTGAAGCCCTTATATCACTCAAATGACAAACAAATTGGGGATACTTGTTTTGTATCCCTGATTCTCATTATAGATATCTCTAATACTATTCTCTCATTTATCACACCAATTTTTATATGCCAATGAATGATGCAAACACAAATACACGTGTCTCAGAACCTCTGCGTCCTCTCCTCTGTGCCTCTAATGTTCTTCCCCATTTGACTCACATTTACCTTGACACTCTGGTACTGGGCATAGGTGACTTATGTTCATATGTAACAACTCCATTCTTTTTTCTGAATAACAAATAGATTGTGCAATTCTTCTATCATTGCCTACTAAGCTTGGCCACCTAACCTTGTTTTTTCCCTCCTCTTTTCTCTCCCTCTCCTCATCTTGAAAAATAAAAACTCTATCATCATTAAGCATATACCTGAACATAAATCCTGGGAATACATAGTAGTTTGGGTTCCTCTTGTCATTTGGATTTTGAAGCAACCATACATTTTACAGTCCAGTGACAGTCCTATTAACATATGAAAGCTCTTAAGCACAGTCACACCTGTTATTTTTCCTCCTGAGAAACTAACTTGTATTCTCCTTTTCTTCTCAGCTTGAGTTCTCTGCAACCCAGGAGCTTGCCTCACTTTTCACTGTGCTTCCAGGGGGCTTTTCCAATTTCTTTCCTTATGGCTTTTATTTTCCCTCTGCATTGACAGGCACCAAGCACAGGGCACACTCAGTGAAATGAACTGCACTTTCTGAGAGTTAGTTTTGAATAGTGTTTCAAGCAGATGAGGTTATACAAAATGTCTGTGGTCATAAAACTTATATGAAATATTCTTCCCAGAGACTGTAAACTGCCTATTAACCTTGACTAGAAATCTTGTTTCTGAGCTTTTGGCACAGTAGAAAGAAATCATGCATGGTTTAAAAAGTTACTATCATTAGAAAAATCACTATCATTCTGGTAGCAACGAGTGTAAGAGCGATCACCCCATTACCTGGTGACAAGTGGTGGGAGCACAGAGCACATACTATGCCGGAGTGATGAGTTTGGTAGACATGTTTCTACTAGTTGATAGTCTTAGTTTTTACTTCTTGTGAAGACTTTTTGAGATTCTTTATACTTTTCTTTGTTGTAAGGTGTGTTTGTGAAGCAAACTTTCATAGATGGTGCTGTGGGGGTATCTCATAATGTCTGCAGACAGTACAGTGGTTTGCATTTGGCAGCTCCCAAACTCCCACCAGACACTTGTCAAAGCACTTACACAGATATAGCTTCAACTTTAGTAGATTTGTGATGAGCCAATAAAATACAGCTACAATCTATATACTTTAGCTACAAAATATTTTAATTTTCTTTTTAAAAAAGTGGTAGCATAATTGTTTTCGGAGAGGAACTGGACATAATTTCTTTTACCAAGGAACCGAATCCCTTCAGCGATTTCACCTCCTGCATTTTCCATGGACTGCTGGCAAAAGACACAGCATTCTGACAAAGAGATAATTTTTACAGAAACAACCTTCCAAGCATTCTAAAAGAATTATCTCTGTACTCCACACTGAGTAATTATATCATCTGAATAATGTATCATCTTTGGGTCCAAATCAAACATAATTTGCAAAAATATGAAACCTTCACAGTAAAATGAATGCACATATAACAGGCAAATATTTCTACTTTATGTCAATTACCAGCTGTTCCACAGCAGCACCTATTAAATAATAGTTCATCTTTAAAAGTTCTGTGGCAGGAGTAGAAAGGTGTTTCACAAAATCTCTCCCTTTGATTTGCTCAAGTGAAATTTCAATTTAAGCTGAAGAATGGATTCAAAGGAACCACAGCTTTGGCTGAAATCAGTCGGATGTGGTGGTTCTTATCAAGATCCAGTCAGGCCTGCAGATCCAATGTTTAGCCTGTGTTCTAACAACTGGGTCACCATATATGATGAGAGAAAACCAAGACATGTTCCCAAGCATTATTTAGAATGGACGTTTATGGATTTTTAAGGAAGGCATCATATATAAAATATAAGAAAGAAAAAGATTAGTTAGCTATTTTACAGGATAAAATATTCTTCAAATATAAGCAAGTTTTTTTTCCCCACTGTCTTTATAAGACTGATATGCAGAGCCTGCTGCAAACACTTCCATCAATTATATTACTTCTTCCCTATTCTTCAAGGAATACCAAAGTACTTTGACCTCTGCGCTACTGGTTGGTTTTTAGGTGCTTCCTGAATAAATGCCTTAGCCTTCTTCCTGTAGTTATAGTACCTGACATACTTTCTGCCTGTGAGGTGGAGTAAATATATTCTAACTGTTATTGTAATCCACTTTGGGATGTTAAAGAATACTTCCATTTTTGTTAGCTTTAAATATCTTACAATAAATTCTAAATATTCATGACAAATAGGTTTTATTATTCATGGAATCAGGTAGGTTTATGAATTTTTAGAAGATTTACAAAATATTAACCATATTTTTGTAATAATTTAAAGGATGACCATGTATTATTTGCTGTTATTAACACTGTATTTAAATTTCATATTTTTGTGATTTATAAATTCCTTTTTATTAGTTTGCTATCTCTGTATGTCAGAGAATGTCTTGAGATATGCATAGCCACATGAATATCTGAGAATTGTGAATAACTTCTCAAAGTGATGATATGTCTGAAAAGGTCGATCAGTTTGTACAAAGTATATCCTGTATTATTTGATCATCATAAATATTTGTGAAATTTAAGCAAATTAAAAAATCACTGAATTTAAAGAGTCCTGAGAAATACTGCCCCACTTCATATGGGCTACAAAACCAAGATTGTCTGCATGGATTGAAATACCATACTATATTATATGTGTGTATATAGTAAGAAACATTTTAAATGACAACCATCTTTGTTTCCATACATGATTTAATTAAATTTTGTTCTTGAAATGGATTGAAATATAATAAAAAAATTGTTTGCATAGACCATACTACTTTACATGTAAGTATTGCATGCCCATTAAAGTAGCAAGCAAATATTTTTTAAATGACAACCCCCTCTGTTTTCATACATGAGTTAATCAAATTGAAGAGGAAAAGAAAAGAAGTCACAATGGAGCCCTGGTCCTAGTCTCTTGAGTTCTCCAGCATGAGACTCAACACAGGTTCTTCTTTTGTACAGGTGGGTACAGGTGCTTGCCTCAGAATGTTCATAATCCAGAATCTTGCTCATTCTTTTCCCCATCTTTCATTCGTGTCTTTAAACATTTGGTCAAAGTCCCATTGAAAGCCAAGAATTGTGGCATTAGTCATCATTGTTGACCTTTCTCCTTAGACAGCAGATAGTTTAATCTCTACATGAACAAAATTTCTGATATTCCAGTGACCTTTTTTTGCCTCTTACCTTCTTTGGAATGTTGCTTTGCTATTTTATGCATTTTGTTTCTATGAGCATTCACTTACCTAGTATGCAAAATGAATGATCTAATGTTGATAATTCTCCAGGGCCTGTAAAATATCTCTTAATTTCTAAAAAGGAAGGATAATAAACCATTTTCACAAGATGGGGAAGAGTTATAGTAAGTGATTAAAGTCTGGACACTAAGTAATGTCTAATTCTGAGCTGTGCTAAAGTGTCAATTTGAAGAATAAATGTAAGTATCTACATTTGCTTCTTAATGTAATTTGAGAAAAATGACAAGAGTCACTGATTCAATACCATTACTAAATTGGTTTGTTCTTAACCTTCAACATGGCACTCCAGTAAATTACATACTTATTAGCAGTACTCTTGAGGATGTGTTTGTAGAAAGATTTTGCAGAATTCAATTATAAGCCATGTTTCTTTAAACTGTATTGCACAGTGTTGTTTAATGTGACAGTTTCAGATCACATCAGCCTAAACTATCAATCTTATACAGGCATGAGATAATTTCCCCCATGCTCTGACTGCCCTGGCCGTGTTGGCCATGTTTTCCACTCACCATGTCTTACAAAAGGATTTCCAGTCACCAATTCAAATATCACCCATCTTCAAATCTCCAAGATAACTGGAAGTGATTTTTCTCCTTACCTCTTTTTACTCCTTCTGTTCAACCTACCTCTCACTCTATACGGTACTATTTTTCTCCTAACCAAACTCTGAAAGTCTTTTCTACCCAGAAAAACTGTGTACTGGTTTTGGAGCATCCAAGTGTTAAGGATTCCTCCCAAGGCTTCTGCTACCTTTCCCTTGCTATTTTTTAAGTTCTTTGGCCTCTACCTTTATCTTTCACCAGTTCCAAGGTCCTCTCTCTCTATATATATTCAATCCTGATGTTCAAATCTTAGCCTCAGAATGAAATACTTTCAACTTCTTTCTCCAGAATTTGAATTTCAGATCTTTTTCTATTCATCTCTGCTCAACTATTCCATAATATTTTTTTAAAAAATCTGCCTATGCCTAATTTTTCCATATATTAGCTTTGTTCACATGCCATAAATATTTACTGGTTTAAAATATTTTATATGAAAAACATTTTTTCATATTTTTACATTTACATATCCATGAATGAGTGTGCATATTTATATTTTAGGTCTCAGCAGCTACATAGTTGGCCATGTGATATACATATTATCAGCACTACTAATAATCTCCTCTGGACAATACCTTGGGGCTTTTCTTCCCTTTCTATTCACACCCTAGCATTCATCTTGCTAAAATTCTTATTAAGGGTTTCAATATAAAAAAATCTTTAAAATCTTTTCACTTTAAATCACAAGAAAAATGGGGCTGGAGAGGTGGCTCAGGGGTTAATCCTTTGCCTTGCATGCGTAAGGTCCTGAGTTCGGATCCTAGACCCCACGTATAGATGCCCGGCGGAAGTGGGGACGGCCTGCGTTTCTGGTCCTGGTAGGATGCAGCCTGTGAATCCCAGGGAGAGTAAACAAGGAGGAGGTGGAAGCGTCCATGGTGGTTCCCGAATTCGCCCGTGGTTCTACACACACACACATACACTCACACACACATACATACACACACGCTCACACACACACACAATTGAATAAATAATAATAAAAAATAAATAAATCACAAGAAAAATAATTACCGATACTTTCTTAACTTTAATAATAAACAGCTTGATTTTTTCCATCAACTTAGAAATGATTTGCTTCCCCTTAAGTCATCTTGAGATTTGGCCTTTACTGATTAAAACACCATCAAATTAATGGCACATAGAGCCTTGGAGAATGATTTTCTTTTCAGATTAAGTTGAAAAACTAAGAAATACGCCTATCCTTAACTTAAATACGATGCTAGAGTAAATCTATAATGTATTGTTTTCTGATTAGAGACTGATAAATAGCTGTAGCCTGAATGTGGCAGCTACAGCCTACAAAGCAGTCATAGCAAATAAAACGGTTATAATATACTGTATTTTCAGCTGTTTACTTAGATGTCATGGTTTGAATACAAGTTGTTCCCTACAGCCCCATGTGTTAGGATCCTTAGCTGCTGTCGATGTTTGAGAGTCTTGGGATATGGAGTCCTGCTGGAGCAAGGCAGGTCACAGATGGTAGGCTTTGAGATTGGTTAGTCCCGCCCTGCTTCCTTGAGAAGTTAGCTCTTGCAGAGTACTGCTTGCTCTCTTAGTCTCCCTAAAGGATGTGACCTAAGCCTCTTCCAACCATGCCTTCTGCTGCCAACCATGCCTTTCCCGACATAAGGACTGTTTCTTCCCTCTGGAATTGTAAGGAAAATAAATTATTCTTTCTTTCCTTAAATTGCTTCACTTTGAGTGTTGTCTCATAGCAGCAGAAAGAGTAACATGTGCAATTTTTCCCCTCATATTCACTTTTAAAAGAGTGGATAACACTTGAGTATGATAGATAGCAGGACAGTTTTTTTCACATAAATTTAAAAAACAAAAATTTACTGATGTACAAAAATATTTATACAAAAAATTGTAAATAATCTTGTACTATATGCTAAAATGTTTATCCACTGGTTGTAACTTTTAAATAATACAAACACAATGGGGGATAGCACTGTTATTTTGGTGTCTAATTTCTTTTCTTATTTCAATAGCCTAGTTCTAGTATCTGTTTTCATTATTCAATAAATAGTTATAAAAACTTTGTTTATAGAACAGTGACATTTGTAAATATTTTTAAGTCTTTAAAATTATTGATGTCAATTTGAATTTTTTATTGTTATTTTTAATTGTTTTCACTCAACTAACTTTCATTTGTAGCTTTTCAACATTTGTATTTGGTATTTTTAGTTTCTCACATTGGATGTGCCACTTCTTTTTTTATTATTATTCAATTGTGCATGTGTGTGTATGTGTGTATGTGTGTGTGTAGAACCATGGGCGAATTCGGGAACCACCATGGACGCCTCCACCTCCTCCTTGTTTACTCTGTCCTGGGATTCACAGGCTCCGCCCTACCAGGACCAGAAATGCAGGCCGCCCCGCTTCCCCCACCCCCCAACTCAGGACCTTCTGCCTGCAAGGTAGAGGCCTAACCCCTGAGCCACTTCTCCAGCCCCCGGATGTGCCACTTCTGAGTCCTGTGATGCTGAGTCAATCCCTAATTCTCAAAGCTATCATTTCCTGTGGTAAGAATAATGGTCACATTATTAATTGAGACAATGTTTCTCCTTTGAAACTAAAGGCTCAATGATCTTCTAGACTAGTTAACGTTCCCTGGGGATTCCCTGTCTTTGTGAAATCCTGGGGATTCTCCTAAATGTGGGACTTATGGGTGGTTGCAGTACATCTGTCTGGACTTTTTTTTTCTTTTTTCAACATAGATTCTGAGATTTTGAACTCTTACACAGCTAGCGAGTTATTCACTGAGTTATCCCATTCCCTTTAATAAAGCTGTTAAAATACATTATTAAGACCTTCAGTGCAAAAGATCCCTCTCTCTCGATAGCACAACCTTGCCAATTCTGTTTCAGTTGTAGAAGGGATGAATATCTTAACCTTTCAGTTCTGGCCTCACCTTACTATCCTTTTGTGTTTTCACTGATTCCTGAAAAATTACCTTTTCTAGACCTTTATTGTGGTCAATGATCAAATCACAAAGCCATATGGAGAGAGTTAAGACCACAGGATCAAAAATTGCTTTAACAACTATTTTAATCATCTTTCCTGAACAACAGAAAATAGATAGAAAATTCAGTTAATAAATAAACATAATATTTTCCAGGAAATAAAGCAGAAAACTAAACTTAATTTGAAAAATACAATTAGCTGAGGATATTTTTCTGTTAGTGACTCATTCTATGTACATATTATCTAGTGATAGTTTAAGTGATTTTAAGTAAATATTAATTTTGCATTTCCAAAATTTCTAAAATGATTTTAGAAATGTTTATTGTTGGATAAAAAATAGAAACACATACAATATATAGCATAAACCACATGTGCTTCAAGTTACCATAACTTCCCATATTCCTACCCATCTCTCTCTCTCCCTCTCCTTCTCTCTCTCTCTCTCTTTCTCTTTCTCTCTCTCTCTCCTTTGCCCCCCCCCCTCTCTCAACGATCTCATGATGTCCCTTTGAAAGCAGCTGTGGATTCAGGCATCCAGTGTTTCCTTCCAGGCTGTTCTAAACCATTCATCTCTCTCTATGCTATTTCTCGAATTCAGAATTTTCACTTGATAGAAATGGAAGATGTAAGAATTATATGAAAAAAAATTCAGGGAAGTTTAATAAGGAACACGAAGAATTCATTTTATACAAGTTAATCAGTTGATTCCTTAGACCCTGTGTGGTATTTGTGCTAGTTAGATACAGGTGTCAACTTGACAAATAGCTGAGTTTTGAGCACATTTGTGGAGAATTAGTAGTTAAGGCAAGCCCTGAGTAAGCCTGTGGAAGATTACCTAGTTGGTATGGGAGGACTCAGCCTATAGTAGGTGGAATCATTCTCTGAACAGAACTATAAGACAGAGAATTGGTTCTGTACTATGGCATACTCCAGCACACTTTGGCATATTGGTATATACCCAAATGAGAGAGTTTAACCTTCTGTGAACAATTACTGTGGATATGTTGTAACTAATTCTTTCAACTTTTGATTTTTGCATGAACTCTTCTGCCAAGTTGGACTATGAACTGTTCCTAGAATCATAAGCAAATATAAAACACCTTGTTACTTTAATTTGATTGGTTCTGTATTTATCAGCAACATGAAGACAAACTGTTATGTACTCATTGTTTTTAGGTTACATATAATCCAGGCGAAGTATACAGTACGTAACATCTTCACGTTGCATTCTCAAAAAGAGGCAAAGCTGGGGCTGGAGAGGTGGCTCAGGGGTTAAGCCTCTGCCTTGCAGGCGGAAGGTCCTGAGTTGGGATCCCACATAAGATGCCAGGCGGAAGCGGGGGCGGCCTGTGCTTCTGGTCCTGGTAGGGCGGAGCCTATGAATCCCGGGGCAGAAGGAGGTGGAGGCGTCCATGGTGGTTTGCGGGTTCGTCCGTGGTTCTACACATACACAGACACACACACACAGACAGACACACACATGCACATGTGCACAGTTGAATAAATAATAATAAAAAAAGAGGCAAAGCTGACATTCATTTAATCTTATTAAGATGGAAATTTGACTTTTCCAGTGATATTGACAGCCACATAGCCAAGGTTATACCTTTCCTATATATACTTTGTGTTAAATTTCTGTAAATTAATAACTTTGTTGGAACAATTTCTCATGCTCTAATCATTTAAACAATACTGTAAGGAAACCACTGAGATAATCAGCTTCAAAGGAGGAATGATTTATTTTGGTGCAAATCCAAAGTAATGTGACCCGTTGACATGTATGCTTCCATTAGTTTATTTTCAGATATTTATTATCTTCTATATATTGCTCATTAATAGTTTCTGAGAATGAACATGATGAAGAAGTATGGAAATAATTCAAGGAAATTAATCATGTTATGAATTTAAAGGGCACTTGAAAAATTTCTCAAATACATATGTATATATTTGCAGATTTTTTTCAATTTTAAAATTTACTCAAAGTTCCAATTAACAATATTATAATAAATAAATGAAACCAAGCACCATAACACAGATTTTAACCATGTATATGATTTATGAAAAGTCAGTCGCTATCATGATTCTACTTCACAATCATTTGTTTCTGATAGAATAAGTTGTGCATTACTTCTGTTGCATAGCTTCTAGTGATTTTCTATGCTTACACAGGTATAGAATAAAAACATTCCAATATTTCAGTTGGTAAAAATATATATATAACTCATTGTGTTCTTAAATTATTTATCTTGTGAAATATTTAGCCAATAATTTCTTAATTTACTTTTTCCTTTGAAAGCCATACAATCTTTTATTTGAATAAGATCTTACAGAAATAATCAGAAGGGATGAATGCATAACATGTCAAACATGAAGTTCTATAGATAATGTGTGTGTGGGGTGTGTGTGTATAGAAAGAGAGACTAATTTTTAAATTTATTTGATATTATTTGAAGCTTCACTCATGAATTGAATGATTTTATGTGTCTTTGCCCTCCCACCTAGCCCCACAGCTTTCTTTCTCACTCCACTTCCCTTCTAACTCTCCATCTTGTCCTCTGTTCCAGCAGTCTCTCCTAGGCCACTTCCACCTGTGTGTGTGGTCCATTGAGGCCCATCTGTGTACCTGCTCTGGCTTAAACAACACATCAGTCACCAAACTAATGTATGTGAAGTTCTTCTCCTTCTGTCTTGTGTCAGCACCAGCTACTCTCCCTGGGTGGTGCTATATCTCCTCAGATCTTTCCTTGGACATGGAAAAATATTTATAGTCCAGGTACTGTATAGATATAGAGGCAGTATACATCACTGCAGTGGAATCCACTATAGTGTACAGTGTAGAGTAGCATACAGATATGTGGTATTTCTGTCATGTCTAAAAATACTGAATTTATGTTATTATCTTTCCTTAATCCCCAATCCCATTCCTCTCCTTTTCAAACCCATCATGGTTTGAATATGAGTTTTCCCCCACAGGCTCATGTATTTTAATCCTTAGTTAATGTTTGAAAAGGTCATGGCATCTTTGGGAGAGGGAGAAAGGCAAGTTATAAGGGGTGGGATTTGAGGTTGATTAGCTCCACCTTGCTTTTTGCTAGTAGTCTGCTCTTGCAGTTTGCAGTTTGCTCTTTCCGCCTCCATGATGTTTGCAATGACTTATGTCTCCTCCAGCTTCTGCCAGCCAGTCATGCCTTTTCTGCCTTAAGGACTGTATTTCCCCTATGGAACAGTAAGACAAATCTTCTTTACTAGCCTTTAGTTCCTGGAGTCTGAATATTGTCTCGCAGCAGTAGAAATAATGATACACCACCCTTCATACCCTCTGCCAGACTCCTTCCTATTTTCAAACCTTTTCACTTGAATGTTTATCTTTGAAGATGATTCATCTTTCAGTGAGTATTATCAGTGGGTATACTATTGAGGTAAGTATCTTCTCTTCTTTTTCATTCCCATCAACATTAGTCCTCATCAGTTTCCAGGAGGTGTGGAACTTCTTGAGATGTTTGTCCCTTTGTGCTGAGATATTGATAGGATAGTTCTTGTGCAGTTCTTGTGAAAGTATACTTATTTCTCATGACATAAAGTATACAACAGTCATGCAATGTCCAGGAGATAATAATGTCTGACCTACTATTGTCCAACTTAAGCCTCTTAACAATCTTACTCTCTTCTCTATTCCTTGATGTTCCTCTAAGCCTTGGGAGTGGGGGTAGGATGACTTAGATGTCCTGCTTAGGGCTGAGCAGTCTGCAATCACGTATTTTTGGTGTATTATTTGTGTATTTTTTTGATGAGTTGTGCTTTCCTGTAGTAAAATCCTTTGCAGAAGGAGGCTTTGAGGTTGAGTGCTAACTTCTCTTCCAACTTATGTGTTTATAACAGGTATTTAAAAGGCAATTTAAATAGTGTCTTCATAGCTAAAAAGTCTTAGCCTGCTCTTCTCCTGGGACCTATATCCTCCTCTTTTGTAAATTATTGTTTTAGTTTACGGTAAAAGGAATGCATTCCTTTCAGACAAGTAAGTCTTTGATAATCAAAAAGTTGTTGGTTGCCTCCTTTGTATTCATGCCCCTAACAGTCACCTCTTGGAGTGGTGTCTGTTCTTGTAACTTACACATCTCTCAGATTGATGAAACATTTGATTCCTTTTTTTCCCATTAGCTTCCATAGTACTGTCTGATTCTCTGTAATCTGTCCAGCAGGGAGAAAGCTTCCAGACCAATTTCAGCTGCTGTTTTTGTGTGTATTGCATCTTCAGTAATAGGACCTTAATATCAGTTTCTGGAGGGCAACCAATGGCAAAAGCGTATATGCTGTTTGGATAGCCTTTGAGACCTCTTTGACCAGAAACACAGTAGGATGGAAGTATTTAATTCTACAATTGTGTAATTGCTTCTAGTTTCTAGATGGGGCTTCCCAGGGTATTTATTTGTTTTGCCCTATCTTCCTCTCTCAGTTCTTCTTTGTCCAGGGACTGTCTATTATTGTTGTTTTCTTCCTCTAAAATGTTTTTTGGCATATTAAAATCATAGGATTTTCCAAACTGGTTGCATCGCACACTCTTAAGAATTTTCTATTAACCCTTCAGTCCCTCCCACACCTCATCCTCCTATGCACCTAAATATTTTTTCCCATAATTCCTTTCATCTAGGGGGTATAATGAGAAGTGTTTACATAATAGTTTACGCTCAAATTTATAGTTAACATTAAGATGTCTATTCTCATTTAGGGCCTATAATCTCGCCTTTCATATTTCATATTTTGGTGGCTTTATTATAGCAGACACAAGTTGCATGACGATAATCATATATGTTTAGAATTTTAAAGTCTTCTCAATGGATTGTGCTGTTAACAAATATATAATGTCCTTCTTCTGTATTATTTTGTCTTGAAGTCTATTTTGCCAGATATTAGAATGGCAACTCCTGTTTGTTCCTGATTTTATTTGCTTGAATTACTTTTGACAATCCTTTTACTCTAAAGTATTGCTTATCTTTCACAGTGAGATATATTTCTTATAGGCAGCAAATTAAAGAGTTGTAATTTTTTAATACAAGCTATTTGTCTATGTCTTTTGATTGAGGTGTTGAATCTATTGTTGTTGGAGAAATTTTTTTTGATTCCTCTGAATTTTTCAATTTTTTTGTCCTTTATGGTCCTTTGTTTAGTGTTTGACCCGGCCTTATTTTTTCTCTACATGCTCTTGGATTTATCCTTTATTTCAGTGTTGAGTATATCTTCTAGTATCTTCTGCAGAACTGACTTGAATGTCACATATGTCTTCAGTCCGTTTGGGTCATGAAATTTTTTCTTTTATCTTCAATCATGATTGATAGTTCAGCTAGATAAAATAGCCTAGGTTGACATTCATATTCTTTCATGAGCTGCAGTATGTCTCTTCAAACTCTTCTGGATTTTACTATTTCCACTGAAAAGTCAGTTGTTAGTGCCATAGAATACCTTAATTATACATTGTTCTTTCTGTCTTGCAACTCTCATGTTTTTTTTTTTCTTTTACCTGTACCCATAGAGTTTTGATTATTGTAACCTATTAGGTATTTATATTCTTGCCTTGTCTGTTTGGCTTTCTGTACATCTCTTGTACTTGGGTAGATACTTCTTTCTTTATGTGGGTTAGTTTTTCATCTACAATGCTGTGAAAAATATGCTATATATTTTTTCCTTGGATTTCTTTCTTTAAAAAGAAGCAGAGCTTTTACTTAAAATATTCAGACATTTATTTGATTTTGAAATGGTATTTTCTTTATTATTTCAATACACCTAAAGTTTATTCCCAATTTATCAATTTTATCACTGGTTATTAGTTACCAATTTCTTTGACTACAAGTTACAGTGAGTTCACATAAGCACATGAACATATAATCTCTAGTGTGTGTGTGGTCTTCACTCATCACAAGCCTTGCACAGCTGCATTCATACCATGAACAGTTTTAAAATGCAAAAAAAGCACACATATTCCCCTTTCAGGGAAATTCCCTTCTTTCATTTCTTTCTCTGCATGCCAAAATATATTAAGCATAACATTTTAGGAATAAACAATAGCTCATGTCTATATTTTCAAGTTTTGAACTGTTTGATCACTTTTTATTCTATGATTTGGCAAACTCCAAACAATCAATTTATAATCACACATCTTGCATTTCCTCACTGTAGCATGCTGACAAAATACACAGAGTAACCACAGGACTCACATTTGTCTTAGCATCTAGTTGAGTAGGTCACTTCTTTATTTGGCTTCTATCTGAAGCACTTTAGATCATTTTTAATCTCACTTTCTGGATGAACTTCACCATGCCTAGATTATTTATTGTGTACTCCCATTCCATTTCAATACCAAGTGTCCCTCTTTGCGTTCTCAGTGAGTGATATCATCCCATTTATGTTTGGTATACTGTTTTATCCCAAATATATAGATGCACATAGCTTATCATTGCTAGGTTTTTGATTAATGGATGAATTTGATTGTTTTTGTCTATGAGAAAAGAAGGTACTACTTTATGTGGTAATAATAGCTCAGAAGGTGATGCCTGGGTCAAAAGTCTCAGTCCTATGCTAGCAGCACCAATGTCCACTTAACTCAATAACTTGGCATTTTCCAGCACTTTCTCATCACTAGAACTAGCATTGTCCAGGCACAAAGATAAAACAGACCAAAAAAGAAAAAAAAAGAATAACATTGTGGAAAATAAATTCTGGGGATTTTTTTTTCATAGAATAAACTAAAGAATGTTTACTTTAAGGTTTATATCTTTGTGTTATACCTCTTCTGTTATGTGCTGAATTGTGTCCCTCCAAAATTCACATTTTAAAGTCATAATGGTCAGTTGTTCAAAATGTCATTATTTTTAGAGATAAACACTAATGAGGTTATTAAGGTCAAATACAGCTGTATGCCTGGGCTGTAATCCAGTCTCATTGCTATCCTTATAGAAAGACATTGGGAGATAGACAAGGAAGATCATGTGAAGGGAAGGAGAAATAGTCATTTAAGATTGAGAAGAGTGAGAGAGGAATCAGTCTGCCCACACCTCAACCCTAATACAGGAAAAAATAAATTAGTGTTCCCTGATAGTCTGTATTAATTTTTGTATAACATTCCTATCAAACTTCTCAGAAATAAAATAAGAATTCTACCTATTAATAATATCAAATGGAAAATTGCTGCTCATTTGAAATTTGTGTCTGTAATCATAATTAAATAAAATTTACAGAAATAACACAGTGATACATTTATTTACAGTAATATATATTTGAGAGAAAAAAAGAATCACATAAAGAAATGTATCTCCAAAAAGACCTTGACATTGTTTTATATAACTCAGAGAATTTTGGACATGTACACATTGAAAAGAAGAAAAAAGAAAGAAGTCATAATTGAAGTAGCTAAATTTCTGAATTTAAAAGTCTCCTAGAAGTACAACATTCCTCATTTCAAATGTACTGATGAAACAATATATATAAGGATTCATGACAAAAATGACACTCAAATTGTTTGATTGATTGAAAACCAATTAATTTAGGAAATGGGGCAGGGAAGAAAGGTTAGTAGAGTGGGTAATTAACATTGAACCATAATGTGTTTGTTCTAGAAATGTAAAGTGAAAAGTGATATGCATTAAGAATTGTAGTTACTACATAGCATTAATTATAACATAAAAACGGTTATTCTCAAAGTAAATTTGTGCATCAGTATGACTTCCTTTGCTTAGACTTTAGGCCAACAAATGACTTTAATGGAAGGAGTATCTTATCACCAATGTTCTTTAAAACTTCCAGTGCATCTTGAAGAGTTTGAAAAGGCTTACTTTTAGCTGATAGTATACTTGATTATTTATGGGCAGCACCAACCCTCATTGGTAACCTGCCTCCCATGTTGTCCAACTCCACTTCATTTGTAATTTACAGTGTTTCTCTGTTAATCATAACCATTTCCATATCAGTACTTATAGAGTTGAAGTAACTTTTCAGTACACTTGATTTGTGTGTGTATACACAATGGATCTTACCAGTGTGAACATTTTCATGCAGCACTTGGATTCTGACAATTTAAATAACACTAAGCCTCTTTAGATTCTGTAGAAACACAGCATGTTTTTTCATGGAGTTATTTTTTCCAACTTATTTGAAATATATTAGGTGCTAGAACAGGCCCATTGATTCAGTACTATTTAGACTCAGGATATGTGAAATTGAGAGAAACAAGTGGCACATGAATTTAGTTTGTAGTTGCCATACCCCACCTTGTTATATGACTGGTAGGGACTTGTCTTCATGTCTGTGTAGAAGGTTTTCAAATCCAGATGAAAATTCTTCCTAATCCTGCTGAAGAATAACTAGAGAGCATTTGAGCTGAGAATGTTCTCATTCCATGTAAGGTATATAAGGGTTGAGAAGAACAGTAAAACTGCATTGAAGGCAAAGGCTGCAACTCTGTGTCCACATTTGTTACCTGAAAGGCACACATTATATAGAACCATGAAGATTTATCTCTTCCAGGAAACATTTCTTCATATAACTGCCCCCTCTTCATTTTTCTGTAAACCATATTAATGTGGTTAAAACAAATGATGTGTTATCTTTTTATTTTTATTTATTTCATCCTGATAAATTCTAACAGAAACACATCTTTCTAACATCTGTCACAGAGTAATAAAGCAGATACTATTCTATCATATTAGATGAATGTGGATATTATAAATTCCATCTGTAAAGTAATTATTTCAACATACACACCCCTGTACTTGGCCACCCAGAATTTGAAACCAAGAACTTAAACTGTCTGCCTTTATACTGCAAAACCCATAATAGACACAGTCATTGGTCACAAACAATGCCATGTCTTGAAAACCCAAAAAGGGATTTATGGTATTGTGCATAAATCCCCGCTGCTTTTCTAGCATCTCATATCCTGTGCTTATTCTTGGTCACTGGACCTCATATTATTCTGCTACATATTATCCTGTCTTTTTGTGCAGACAGTCATCTTTTGCCATCTGTCACCTAGGATTACAATTTGTCTGCATTTTATTAATAAACTCACAACAAAACAGCCTAGGGGGAGAAGAGGCTTTTATTTTTTCATATAATTTTTTATTAAAGATCTTTTTTTATGTTATTTTTCTAGTTTTACAAACATTGAGAACTTATCCCTACCCTTCTCCTTCCCCCCTTCGTCCCATCCCTTCATCTATCCATCCCATTCCTTCCCATACTCCTTTCTGTCTGCTTCTATAGATTCCAGGGTTACCTCTGGCTTGCTTACTTTTGAGGATGTTCAGGCCTCTTGTGGCATACCAAGTTGCCTCTCTTCAGGCCACCCCATTGATAGGGACATTTCTTTCATTCATCAAGCTTTAGTCCCCAAGGTTTCCACTATATGTTCTAATCTCTCTTGAGTTCCTTGATAGTCTATAGGGGCATGTTGATAGTCTATGTCAGCCATTATGCAGGTCTGGTAAGGACAACTCTAATTGTAGTGAGTTCCTAGATGTGGTAGTCCAACCTGGAATGGAATGTCTTGTCCAATGGTGAAACTTCCCATCTTTAGGTTCTTACAATGTCACCACTTTCTCTTCTGTGAGGTTCCCAAAACCTTAGGATGGGGAGAGATTAGGTTGGCCTGATTCTGGGTGAGCCTTGCTGAGTCGCTGGTACTCTGCATTATGGTTGGCCATTGCTAGCCACATCGCTGCTTTTATACTGCCCTAGGATGCATCCTGTCAGGGTGTTAAGATTCTCTAACTTTATTTTAGAAGTAGACGTTTAGGCTGAGTGTTAAGTGTTCTTCCAGTCTGTGGGTATAATGACAGCTGTTTACAGAACAGTTTGGTATACTGTCTTCCTTCCTATTGGTTCATTTGCTGTTTTTCCCTATTGATATATTCATTTTTCCTTTTGAAGTTCCTGTTGTAAACAGTAACAGAATGTGTTCTATTCTGACAAGCAGGTCTTGAGTTCAAGCAGGAAGTTGTTAGTTTTCTTCTTGATACTCATGCCACTATTACATTGGTTGTCACCTGTTGCCATGGTGATTTTTATTGCAACTTACAGGTCTCACGTGTTGGTAAGGCCTGCAATTATTACTCCCTGCCCCCCAGTAGCTTCTACAGTATTTCTTGGTATGATGTAAGCTATCCATCAGTGAGGAAGTTCTCACATAAGTTCTAGTTGATGTATTTTGCCCATGTTCTTTGATCCATATGTGTTGAATCTTTAGTAATAGTGTCTTACTGACACAAACCTTTAATGTTTGGGGGCCTTTGACCAACTTTTATCAGGAAGTGTCACATTCCTGTTATTTCTAGTATAATTTTGCCACTGGGTTCTACATGGATCAGGCCAGGATATTTTTCCTCTTCTGCATAGTGATTGCCCATTCTTGTTCCTGCAATAGTTTGGCAGAGATATCCAAGTATGCAGAAGTATGCCAAACTATTTTACCAGCTTTCTCTATACCATCTTCCACAGGGAATAGTTTCATCTACCATGGCTCTATACCCACATCAATCAGACAATCTTTTGCAGGCTTGCTTAGGTTCTGCAAATGTATCCAAAACTCAGCCTTCATTTATCAAAAATTAACGAAAGAAAAAGAAAGAAAAAAAGAACACCTTACATGCCATAGGCCAGAGCCGCGGCCTCGAGAGCAGGACTCCTCTGGACCAGGTGAGGCAAGGAGTCGGCAGAATGGAGAACAGAAGCAACTCTCTAGGCTGAGTGAATCTGGACCCATTTTATTGAAATTATGTAATAGCTTTTATACTAGAAAATTTTATGTCAAACAATGTGTCACTGCACCTGCAAACAGAGGAAAACAAACACAGACCCTCCCAGTCTCCTATGCTCAGTACGAATAAACAATTTTTTAAGTAGCCAACCCATTGTTTGAGGAAAAAGACACAAACAGATTCACCAGATAGCCATGGGACTGAGCCTACATAGTTGTCATTGTTTTAACAGAGACTGCATTTTTAAAATACACAGAGGAGGACTGAGCTCTTTTTGATTTTAACAATTAACTATACATGTTCCCAACATCCCATAAGTCCCAGCATGAGCTTTTGCTGTTGTCCTGTCCGGGTTGGTCCTCTCATCAGGTGGGTCAACATCAGCACCAGGCATGGCAGCAGGTTATAGCTTGGGAAGTTGCATGCAGTCCATACAGACAATACAGGCCTGCCTGGTCTGTTCTTCCTTCATATCCATCCTTTTTGACAGCCAGTAGGAGCCAGAGTTCTTTGCTCTGACATTGTTGACCCCGCCTCAGAGGGGGTCCAGCATAATGGACTGGCGCCTGGCCTATGTTGTTCTGCCTCACAGGATCTTCCCCATCATTGGTCACAGGCCCTCGAATGACCTCACCTCTGGAAGGCATGCCAGGATATGTGGATAGTAGATTATAGACTAAGGCTTCATAAATCTCTGCAATCCAAACTTGAACTACATCTCTAGGGGGGCCAAAACTTGGATATTCAAGGGCCATAAGTGCTTGTAGCATGGTCTTGTTGATGGAGTGCTGCTGAGAGATGTGCTGAAAGAACACTTAAGCAATATAATTATTAAAAGAACAATTCCTCCTATGATAGCATAAATTACAATACAAGAGGGATCAAACATCCTTTTAAAGTAATAGTGAACAGATCGCATAGTCTCATACTTCTAGAATTTCTGAGTTAGTTCATAGGTGGGAATTTTACCCATCTATGTTTTAAGATTCTTAAAGTTGCTCTCTAATTTCTTTAAAATCAGTGTATACATTATGGCTAACAAGTCTACTTACTACTGTGTGTGACTAGACATAACATCTAGTTGCAATTTGATTTAAAGTTAAAAGCAATTTGATTTAAACTTAAAAACAAGCTTTTTTCTCTAAATCAGAGACCAGGAAGCTAGTCCCAAAAAAAACCAAAGAACAGTTGAAGGCACACCCAATTCCCAGAAGAATTCCTCCTGCCAGAGACAAAACTTAAATTATCTAGGGAGGAATTCCTAGCACCTGCCCATGGGCGTTACTGTGACATTCCCCAGCAAGCAGGATTTAGGCCCCCAACTGGGTAGAGATATGATTCCCATATTTTACTTATTTTTCTTATTTGCCATGTCATTTTTCCAGAAATTGTTTCTTTGAATCCATCTTATCCAAAATGAGACCTAGTCTACCAGATTGGTCGGATTAGGATGTGGTACTTACGAAAGACCATTACATAGCTAACTACATGCCTAGTCCCTGTTGGAGACAGCTATGCTTATCAGCTGTGATACCCATCTGCCTGACACTTAAAATAAGAATAATTATTGGAATGTGTGCGTATTAGGAAATAAGTCATGGTCATTATACACACTTTGATTCATTGATAGACTGATTTAAACATACTTCTTTTTTCTTCTCCTTCATTCTGGAACTAAAGAATAATTCTCCTTTCCCTCTGAGGAAGAATGTGAAAAATATAAATATCACTAAGAATTTTTCATATAGCAATTCAGTTAGGGAAATAGGCAGTGTATGAAGCAATATTTTGTCTCTGGGTTGGAAATGAGTTCTTGGGTTAGGAGCTGCTTGGGAATAAAATATCCAAAGTTTTACAATAATAAAGTTGAGACTGTCTCAGAGTTAAAAGAGGTACAAAAATGCTTTTCAAATCTCAATGGGGCAGTTAAAGTTCAAGGAAGCAGAGTGAGTGTTTTAGTTAAATATATCTGTTTGAAGCCCTATAAAATGCACTTGATAAAAATATGAACAAATAGAGTTACATTAAACATAACAGATCAAATCAGATACATAGAGAACTTAAGTAAGACTAAATTTTACTTACTATATAAATTATGTCAGTAATCATAAGACAGGGAATGTTTGTAGCCACAGAAGCTCAAAAACAAAACACATAGTTCTTTCTACCCACCTGAATATATTTCTAATATATCCTATGAGGTCATAAGTGGCACAGGCAGATGTGATAATGGGTTCTTGTGTCAATTTTACTAGTCCATGTAGTGCTTAGCAGATTGATGAAACTTCCTGTTTCTGTAAAGATGTGTCTGAATGAAATTCACATGCAAAATGACAGGCCTCATGAATACTTCCTTCTTAGATGGCATCATGAAATTCCTTTAAGTGCTAAAGAGAACAAAGGGTTCCTGTAATATGAGGGACTTTTTTTTTTTTGCCTAGTTTGGACTCTCATTAATATCTCTGTTTGATTCTTAGGCTGACAACTGTTAGCCCTCTGACTTCCAATAATGACAGAAGGCAATTCTTTTTAATAAGTTTCAGAATCTTTGATTGCCTGACACCTATTGCTTCTGGTCCTCTATATAAAGAAATTCATTGCAAAATAGAACTTTTGTCTTTGACACGCCAATTATTAACAAAATTTGCATGGTATTTTCTTTGAGGCAATGGCCACAAATTCATAAACTTGAACTTTATTTAGGAATCATATCCTGCTGTAGCATTTCTTTTACTTGTAAGACTTTTCTTTTTTTTTTTATTATTCAAAATATTTTTTTATTAAAAATTTAATTATACATTTTAAAATTTTTTACCAGTTCCCTCCCTCTCCCCTCCTCCCCCTCCTCTTCCCCCAGTGCCTCCCCCCCAATTCCCAGAGAGTCCTTTATTGTATACGCCTAACTCTCCATTGGGTCCTCCTCTCCGATGACATATAAGGACCCAGTGGCATTTCCATAAGCCCTTTCTCTTGTTCCCCTTAAGCATAAGATCACTACTATGGCTGTCAATCCCTTGCCTCCAGGGTTCTCGGTGCCCTTAACAGATGCTAGACTTTATGAGGGCAACAGTGCGCTGGACATTGCGCAGGGCATGCAAAGTCCCATTACGATTGCTTCGGCCCCAACTATTGTTGAGAATCTTGCAAATCGTTGCTCCTCCCATCCTTTTGCTCTTACAATCTTACCGCCCCCTCTTCCGCAAATGTCCCTGAGCTCCAGGATGGGGAGAGATTAGGCTGTCCTAGTTCTGTGTGATTGATATAGTCTCTGAAGTTCTGGATTGTGGTTTGTTGATTTGTAAGACTTTTCTTTAACACATTTAATTCTCTTTTGCAGTCAGCAAGAGGTTGAGAGTACAGGCTTAGTGAGGTCTTCTAATCCGGATGTGTCTGAAAAAGGAGAAGCATACCACCGAACTGCAGCTAGCATCTCTTTCCCAGTTTTTCATCATATAGAAAGTGATGCACTTATTGCCTAGAGCTCGTGGATCATGGACGACGCTGTACATGGGCATGCTTTCCCCTGGATCTTCTTCCACTTTAGTACCACCACTTTAGTTAGGTGATGTGATAATCTGGTTAATTTTCATTTGTGATACATAACTTGTGTTTAAGCAATGGTTTAGAAAGAAATCTTGATTAGATCCTTTTAACATTCAGGCTCTGATTATCTGAAAAGGGGACACCATATAGGTAATTGCTCTCTATTTTTGGTTAAAGAAGCTGTGAGAAGTTCAAAAGGAAGTTCTTAGAGAAAGACCCTGGATAAATGGAAATTCCTGAAGGTGTTAACTTGGACTCTCCTTACAACAATTCTAATACTTTAGATTCATGTTTTATGCCTAAGAACATTGTGTGAAAAAACAATTAAAAGTATTTTTACATAGAAATATTAGCTTGCTTTCATAGCTTTTGAGTGAGAAATAAATAACAGCATCTGAAGAACTGCTGTGCTGCATTCTCTAACACACATATGTGCACACATGTAATCTCATGCACACACGCATGCTCTCTTGTACACACACATCCTCTCATGTGCACAACACATATGCTCTTCTGCATATACATGTATTCTCTCATGCACACACATGTATTTTCTCATGCACACACATACTCTCTCATGTACACATATGTATTCTCTCATGCACACATATATATTTCTCATGTACACACATATATACTTTCTTGTGAACACATGTAATCTCTCCTGCACACACAGGTACTTATTCCTACACATATGCACAAACACATTCATACACTCTCAAACACACACACACTCAAATTCTCATGCTTATTGTCATGTACACACATGTATTCTCTATCTCACATATACACTTGCATATGCTTGTGTACATCAACTCACACTCACACACTCTCCACATTCTTATGCACACACATTCATAGATGAAGGTGTTATAGTCTTATAGTCTTATGCACATTCTCTCACACATTTACACTCTTGTGTACATGATATACCCATAATCTCTCAGACACACTCTTACACATACATATACACTCATATACAAGCTCTCTCACACACATTCTCATGTACACACACTACCCTTGCCATGTGAAATATAAAGAAATGATGAAATCACTGCTCTCACAAAGTGCTTGGAGGACACACTTTCAAGTTTTCTTCATAGGATTTAAGTAGACCTTCCACAAATCTTTGAGTGTCAGCTCTCAAGTCTCTTGGCATCACAAAAGAACATACATACTGCTTTTTTTTCCTATTAGGCTAGACATGTTTGTGAGGAAGGGCGCTTCCTTTTAAAAAGGGTAGCTCTTCCAGAGCTCACAGTCTCATTGAGCTGATTTCACACTTTAAATTCTGGTTTACATGGTCACAAGAATAGGTAATCCACTTTAATAAGCCATGCAATGGTTTTATGATGTTGACATGTAAATTAAAATGATGGAAATTTGTAGAAATAAAGAGGTTGTGGCAAAAGGTAAAACATTTTAAATGTTGCATATTTTAGTTTGGTTTTGTTTTTGCAGTCTTGATTTAAGAAAAAGATCCTCTCTACAACATTGTATTAATATACAGAAATATAGAAGGAATGAGATAGTATTAACTTAAAGCTCTAGGTTTGTTTTAGTTGTTTTTTTTAAAAAAATAGAATGAATGAGAAAGAAGGTAACTTTACGTTTTTAAAGAATCCTACAATTCATTGACCCCTCCCTCACTGAGGTTTCCTACTTTTATTACATCTACCATTGAATGTGCTATTATAAGACTCCAGTTTAACAGCTTTTTGACTCTGGCCAGGGGGAGGCATACAGTGCCCATCAGGATGGAGTGAAGGGCATTGCAGGAGCAGCAAAATTGCAAAAGAAAATCAACAAACCACAATCCAGAATTTCAGAGACTCTATATCAACCACCTAGAACTAGGCAAGCCTACTCTCTCCCCATCCTGAAACTCAGGGACATTTGCAGAATAGGGAACAGTAAGATTGTAAGAGCAAAAGGATGGGAGGAGCAATGATTTGCAATTCTCCACACTAGTTAGGGCCGAAGCAATCATAATAGGACTTTGCATACCCTGCGCAATGTCCAACACATTATTGACCTCACAAAGTCTAGCATCTGCTAAAGGCACCAAGATCCTTGGAGGCAAGGGATTGACAGCCACAGTAGTGTTCCTATGCTTAAGGGGAACACGAGAAAGGGTTCAGGGAAATGCCACTACGTCATCGGAGAGGAGGACCCAGAGGAGAGTCAGGCATGCACAATAAAGGACTCTCTGGGAATTGGCGGGGAGGCACTGGGGGATGGAGAGGGAGGGGTGGGGGGAGGGGGAGCAGGGGGTTCGGGGGAGGAGGAGGGAGGGAGGGAACTGGTGTACCTATTAAGTTTGTATGAGCAGAAATAATAAAGAATGTATATAATAAAAAAAGAATCCTACAATTAATATTAGAAAACATTTGCCTTTCGTAAAGACTTATTTTTCCTATTCTATGTAAGTAAAACTACATGATTACTCTTTTGCTTCCATTGAAGAATACAAGAAGCCTTACAGATGTTCACCAAATATTTTAATAGTGGTTTACTTTCTGTGAAACAAAATTCCAATTTATAAGAACATCAATGGACAGAGCACAAACTGTGGAAGTAACATCATTTGCTTGTCAGCTGTGACTTGTTCTTTCTCTAATTAATCATGGGAAATCTGCTTAAGGTCTAAAATTCACCATTTCTCTGTACCTAAAATAGTGCATATCCATTGCAATAGGAATATATTCCTGGATGTGGTGGTACAGACCCATATGTATATTATTTGATACAATCAAAGCTACTAGGAAGAATAGTCCAGGAGAACTAATATCTATGGAGTTTGGGATAGACTTGCAAAACAAAGAGGAAGAAATTTTAAATAAAAACTCTGAAAGGAGTTAGTCATTTTCAATGACATTTCATAATAGCAATTCTAGCCTATGTTTTTGTCATTACTTTTTAGTAGGTCTACTTTCTAAAATTAATGCAAATTAAATGTATATTATATACATTTTAAGGCAATGTACTTAAGTGGTATATATATTTAAAGACACAAAAGCATACATTTTTCAAATATATATATATATTGGATAAACAGTTACACTTTTATTGACATGTTTCCAACTATTCATTCAAGAGCACAGGTTTTTATATCACTTCACCTTCACAAGGCTCTTGCTTACAAAGGTTTGACATTTACAGTTGTAAAGTAGATCTATCTACTTACCAGTAAACTCTATTTCAGAAATTAGAAATTTGGCACTTCTTGGAAAAGTGGCCAAGCCCCTAACACAGTTTAACCTATTAAACATGGTCAAGACTACTTCCAATTTTAACAAATTCTTCTGACTTTCCAACATATGAAAGAAAAAACATATTTTGAAAAGAAAGTATTTTCAAAATCCTCTTACCTTGTTTGAAGAACTATTGCGTGGTTTTGAAGATCATTCTTGACTTGTTTTTATAAGTTATCCATATATTGATGTGTAGTCCCACTTGAAATGGTCCAGTCCTATTAATCTGTTGTGCATATGAATGCAGAATTTTCTATTGAAAAGATCTTGGGAGCAAGTGTACATACCTGAGATATTCTTTCTTGAATGATGTAGTAAAGACAGAGAAATTCAAGCAAATATGTCCATGATTGTATACATCTTAACAATTCTGAAATCATGTGGCATTATTACACATCCAGTTTTAGTCTTTTACTTTTTGAAATACATAGAAGTAAGGTAAATTTCCGCACTTAAAAACAATTTCAAATGATTTTTTCCAGAGAATATTCAAATACTCAACCTCAGAAACATGCTAACACTCTGACAAGAGTTATTTTGGTAGAAGAACCATTAATAAAGTGAAAAAGGTAGATAAGTAAATATTTAACATTTTTTAAACTAGTGCTAGATCTTTTTTTATAACTAAGGTTTCACAGAACTTACTGCTTTAGCATCATAGATGACTCTCCCAAGTGAAAATGATATTTGAATAATGAACATCTGGCATCTCTGAGATTCTGATATTAATGTCATTAAAATTTAATTATAATTTTGATGTGCTAAAGCAATGCTTTTCAGTTTGTGTCCCAAAGTGCAATATTCCTTGCCTACAAAGTGTTTTAGAAATTTGCTTAAGAGCACTGATGTAATTTTTGCTGGGGTCCTTTGAAGGAAAACATAATTACTTGCAAAATGAAATTCAGAACTTTTCTTCATACTGCAAGTCGAATGGGCAAACACTTCAGAGTTATAAGATCTTCAACAAAAGCAGCTATTAGCCTTGTCATTACCCCTTCTTTCATTGATTCATCACCAGCAGTAGTCTATTAATATTTAATAGTGAATGAAACAAAATTTTCTATAACTCTTACTACACTGATAATTCTTTGATTGCTTGTTAACTTTGAACAAATATCTTTATGCTATGTGAAAAAAAAACAATTGACAGACCTAACATCCTTAAGCATTTGTAGCTTCAGCATGCTAAAAGACTAAAGAATATCAGCATAAAAAACTGACAGGATGATTTTGCTTTCTCATGTAGTGTCCACTCACCCACAGCGTGGCATGTTTCAGCCCACTCACACACTCATTCACACGCTCTATTATACAGCCGCTGGCTGCAGTGATGAAAAGGCCATTCTCACCTCTGCCTCCATTCCCCAGAGACTCGGTCTCAGGAATAGGGAGTCTGTCTGGTGTTTAGCAGATCTCCCTTTATTGGGGGAAACAAAGGAGCTTATACAGACAAAAGACAAAAAGCGCCAAATGGCCAGCCAATTATGTCAAAGGTCAAAACATCCTTTAGGTGCTAGTGGCCAAGTTCAATGTCACTCAGCACAGGAGGCAGGTAGATACCTGAAAGCCAATTAGGTCTCTCTGAGAAGTGATCAGGTTACACCATCACCCTTGCCTTCAGTGCCATCTTTAGTCCTATGTGCTCGGCCATGCCCTGGGGCAAATCCTGGGCGGGCCCAACATTCTCAAATACAAATTCGAATTTATTTAACAATTATAACACCAAAAGATTATACTGATTTCAAATAGTGGCTTTATTGATGTCTATATTATAGCTGTATCAAATTTGGAAAAACTTGGAAGATTTTATTTATTTTATTTTCATCTACTTTCAGCTCAGTTAATTGTTTTCATTTACATAATTCACTACAAGTGACTCAGTACAGAATGGGAAGTGGCTAGTTATCAAAGTAAAAGTTGCATTGGAAAGGAAGGTTAGCTTTCTTGAGATATTTCAAGGCAAGCGTTTCACATAAATTTCAGGAAGTGATTCATCTTGAATGCAGTTTGGAATAACCTGTATTAAAAGGGGGCATAGGGATATTTTCCCGTTACTCTTTCTTTTGTAGTGAGACAGCACTCAGACTCAACCTTAAGGAAAAAAGAGATCCATTTGGCTTGTGGTTTGCCATAATTAGATATAAGTGTCAACTTGGTGGTTGAGGGTTACAGTTCTAGGCACATTTGTAGGTAATTAGTAGCCCAGAGCAAACCTGCAGGAGACTGTCTAGTTGATGAGGAAGGCCCAACTCATGATGGGTGGGATTAGGGCCTGATAGGTGAATGAAATGCAGAGAGCTAATTGAAGAAGTCATCATCCATATGCATACTTGACCAAGCATGCTGGTCTGGCAAGTGAGGAATTTATCTATCGCTCAGCTATTATGTGGATATGGTGTGGCCAGTTCCTCTGCCCTTGGTGTTGACATCACCTTGGTGTTGGCTGTCTTGCCAAGTTGGACAAGGAATTATAACCAGGAATCATAAGAGAAAATTAAGCCCTTGTTCCATCTTGTTTTGTCATGATTTTATCAGCAACATACAAAGTAACTGCAACACAATTTCTGAGGGAAGATACACTCCAGTTTGGCGGATAAGGCATGGCAGGCAGCAGAAGCTGGAGATAGTTTAAGTCATGTCCATCACAGAGATTCTGCCTTGCAAGCAGAAGGTCCTGAGTTCAGATCCCAAATCCCACATAAAAACATCAAGCTGTCTGAACTTCCATACATGGTGGTTGGAGCCTGGGAAATCCCATTGCTAAGCAAAAAGGAGATAGAGGAAAAGTAAAAGAAGCTATGTTCTCATGGTGGCAGGAGGGAAGATGAGTTTGCCAGTACAGGGCAAGAGAGTCTCCTTGCTCTCTTGTGATTCCTTTTGTCAGATATTGGTTTAGTCTTTGTGTTGCAAATACCTTAATCCAGCTAATCTCTCTACTTAATCTCAGGTGTGGTCACGTCAACAACCAAGATTAATTATCATAAGGTAGATGTTAGAAGTGTTCCAAATCTAAGTCTTGACTTAGTTAACATATGTATATGATGTATTGACAAGTCTATAATGCATCAATAGTATAAGAACTTTAATAATAATATTAGCATAATAGTAACATAGTAATATTAATAACATAATAGTTTAATAGTAGTAGCATATGGGTGTGTATACCTGTGCATACTAATGGAGGCCAGAAATGAGTGCTGATGGCTTCCTATATTAGTGCTCCACCAATTTCTTTGATGCATGGTCTTTGTCTCCCTTCAGTTGGAGGCATTGTATTGTGCTTTTTAGAATGGACATCATTAAATTTGGGCAAACCTCCTATGTCTACTCCACTTGGTGTTGGTTTGCAGGTATGTACAGGATGCCAGGCTTTTTACATGGGCTCAGGGATCTGACATTTTGTCTTTATGTTTACACAGCAAGTGCTTTTAACCATGGAACCATTTCTCCAACTCTATTTTAATAGCACTTTTAAAAAATAAAATTATACAATTAAATTTTTCCATTTATTTTCCTACAGATGAAAGATTTTGATTATTACATCAAGCAGGAAAGAACAGATCATAAAGATCAATAACATATTAAAAATAAAGATAGCTTTACTTTCATTATTCTACATTTAGTTGTCCACATATTATTTTTGCATTTTTAGGTATCAAATGTCAATATGTATGATAATAATTCATTAACATGAGATTTTGGCCTTAAATTAACATTAAAGCAGCTCAGTATTTGTTTTCTTTCTCCGTTTCTTTTTCTTCTTTAGAACTATTGATATAATGCTAATAAATAAGTTCTATTGAAAAGGATTTCTTTCTTGTATAGTGTTGCACACAAGAATATAGTGGCTTTATAATATTTTCAATCTTTCAAATCCCAAATCCCATCCATCCCTTTAGTTGTTTGGGAAGGTCATTGCACCTTTAAGATGCGGAGCCCTGTGGGAGAAATACAGTCAACAAGGGGTGGGCCTTGAGGTGGGTTAGCCCTGTCTGGCTTCAGTTAGTTAGTCTGCTCCTGCAGCTTGCAATTTTGTTGCTCTCAGCCTCCACAATAGATGTAACCTAGGCCACTGCACTGTGGATTATTGAAAATTAATGAAACACAAACCTAGAGAAGAACAGAGGCTGAGCATAGAGGATTGTCCAGTAGCACACCCTGTATTTCTAAAGTATTGTACACCAACTAAATGGTTCTCCATTTGGTTGTTGAATTTAAGTGATGTCTCACGGTTCTAGAAGAATAACTGGTACAACTCTGTTCTAGGAATAGGTATTATGCTAGTAGGATCTTATTAAATGGGGAGTAGTTACAAATGGCATAAGTTCACAAGTAAGATGAAGCATCTCTTCAATATTTTTTGTTGATAATGAAGTTAAAAGTCTTATCAAATACACTTCACAAATTTTAAGCATTTGTTTGATCTCTGTGCACAGCACACTGGCACAAATAGATGAAACAGAGAATTTCTGGTTATTTTTAGCCCTAAATAGCAGAAAGTTGCCAAGCAGGTCACTTCTAAGAATGTGCATAGGGCATAGGCACAGGCAGCAGCAGATGTATAACTTGGCTTCTATACTAGAGGCAGCATTGGTGAAGTAACTTTCACAAGTTCCCTGTGGGTTGGCCACTTGAATAATATACTTGGCTCTGGGGCACTGGTGGTGTCTCTACCTGTCTTGTCTTAGAAGAGGAGGTCCAAAGACCTTAGAGGTGACTGGATTATGTAAAACACAGTTAAGGGTAAGATGTACATGTTTACAGTTGGCATTTTAACAAACTTTGTAATGTGTGACTATCTGCTTTTAGACAAAACTTCAAATCTGGGTCAAAACAATCTTTCTAAAATATTAGACTGAAGTTGGCCTCTTGATGTCTTGACACAAGTCTAAAGCTCTGTTATCTGGGGCACCAGAGTGGCCTGAATTGTAGAGGAGACATCCAACAAGTAGAATACGAGCTGCCCTAAAAATACAACAAGAACAACATAAAAAGAAACAATTAAGTAGAAGCAGGAGGGACAATTGAAGACCTACGGGTAGCAATTTCATGTATGTTTAATGTTAACTGGGAGAATGAGTCAGTCATGGTGAGGACCTCCAGTAATATTTGATTGAATTATGGAGTTAGCTAATCTTGCTATGGTTATATTATCAACAACTCTGTGCAAATAATAAATGATTTAGTGCTAGTCCACTGTGAAAGTTTTCTGAATTTATATCACCCCAACATTTGTTGTGCTTAGAAATATGAGATATATAGAGTGTAATTTTAACAATGTTTTCACTAAATCTTGGTTGCTGAGTTGAGATGGTATCTGAGGTAGTTCCAGATATCTCGAGCTGTTGGGACTTTCTAGTATTACATACATGAGTGCTTAACCTCTATGAAAGTCTCCCAAAGTTGGAAAAGAATTATTCTGAGAAGGTAAATTGTAGGCAGAGTATAACAACATGGTTTGTGGTTTGGAAGTGGTGGTTGGCAGTGTGGCAGTGTGCCTTATTTTCTGTGTCACACCTTGCCTTTTTGTGGGTCTTCCATTGGAAATTCTTACCTCTTCACTGCACTGTGCATTATTGAGAATAAACAAAGTCCAAGCCCAAAGGAGAACAAGGAATGAATGCAGGGGATTGTCCACTAGCATACCATTTATCTGTAGAGGGTTGTACACTAACCAAATGGTACTCTATTTCTGAGAGAGATATAAATTGTGCAGTACATGGAACAAGTTGATAGGAAGTCCATTTGTGGCACAGAGTTGACCTATAAGAGTCTAGCTCAGTTATATGCATATGCACCTTGAATTATTTGTATAAATAGCCAGTGGACAGGATCTTTAGCGTATGTTTCTGTGATAGGAATAAACATTGTTCAGATGAGAAAGACTGAATCATTTGTAACATAGCAAAGCTGCATCTTCCAAGTTTGGTTTCTGTGGTTTCTAGTGGCGCAATCAGCATGTGGTACTTATATGCCAAGTTTGGTTTCTGATCAGTCATCCAGCCTTAAGAGTGATGAGGAAATAAACACAGGCAACTGCCTCATTTCTCATTTCAAGTCTTCTTAGTCACTCTTTGAGGACTTGAGATTCACATTTAGTAGGCTTACCATTGCTTTCCAAGAGGAGCGCCTGTGAAACTTAATAGTGACACAGAGTTGATGTATGTGAATCTAGCTCAGTTAGATGTACATGCATCTTGAATATCTATGTAATATCTCTGAGATAAGAACAAACTCCCTGGTTCCAGATGTTACATTCTGTCTTCAGTACTGTCTGACTCTAGTTGTCCCAACATGGATGACTATCTGTAAAATCTGGTTACTATAACTTAGCCAATGATCTAATCACTGTCCATATTGGACAGTCAGAGGCAAAGGGAATTTTTGAATATAAGGATGTGATAATGTCCAGCATACACAGTGACAGACTAGCAGGCCACATGGGCCATGGCAAGCTGACCTCCCTGCAGCAGTTCTGTGGGAGCAATTCACTGATCTGAATTGAACTCAAAGACACAAATGGAAGCCTCTTAAGCAGTTATCCATTGTCAGTACATGGTTATGCCACACTGCCCATCATTTAATCACATTTAAAGATTCATCTAGGGAAGAATAAAACACATTGACATAGTCAGAAGGTAGGAGAACTTTTTGTTACTTCCTGCTCAAAATGAAAGAAAACTGACAACTCCAGCTATGAACAGTTGCATCAGCAACAGCTTGGGGGAGGCAGCTTGTTCCTGTCAAGACAGTGGAACTCTGCCAGGATCACTGCAGATTGGCCCAGACTATGAAACCACACAAATGCTCATTTGGGTAGTATGTACAAAGGCATGAAGTCAATAAATACCCTGGTTACTTACTTCCTCTTTGGAGAAACTGTCTCTTAAAATCTCTAGAACATTCCCAATAAGCACCATCAATTAAGGAAGGAATAGAAATTCCAAACATGAACCTCTGGGAAATATTTCAAATTGAAACCATAACAGTACACAGGGGAAATATTAACATAAATTGTTCCAAGTTTTCCACAGTGACGTAGTCTATGTCAAAAGTTTACATAGTACATGTGAAGCACCTGGGCTTATGGATATCACTCTGTGTTGACCTGCTGTCTCTATTTGCCTCACTTTCAATGGTTCAGAAAAAATGCTTATTTATTATATTATTCCCTAGAGTATACCTTGAACTGTAGCCTCCAGAAGTTCATACAGTAAGGACTTGGTCCCTAGTACTTGGAGGTGAGTTCCTATTCTAATAGACGGAGACTGGTGAGAGTCTCTATGTTCATTGGCAGCATTCCTTGAAGAAGGAGAGTGGGCATATGATACTGCGAACATACAATGTGAAGAAGGCAATGTGGTCTTGATCCTCCTTTTTCAGATTTTGTTGAGTGGTCATGAGTCGAGATGATTTTTCTGCCTCTCATACTTGCACCACAATGTACTACATCATAAGCTCAAAAACAAAATTCAGATCAGTCATGGACTTGATTCACTAAAAGTATAAGCTAAAATAATTTTCCTATTTATAAGATGATTTCTCATTAAAGTTAAGAGAGTTGATTAATATATCAAGTTCCTTCTTATTTGATTGCTATTTTTCTTTCATCAACCTTTTTCTTTCATATATGCAACTTTACCAGTGTTACTGATCTGTGTCCTACAAATATGATAATAGACAAGCTTATGACCCACTTCATTGAATGTCTTACTCCAGTCCATATTCCTGTATTTGATGCACTTTTCCACAATTGTGGATTTATATTTCTATTGACTTGGCTCCCTGAGAATACCCATGTCTTATTCAGGGTTATGTTCTCAATATTAGCACAGTCCCTGTTATAGAAAGATGTGATAGATTTTCTGAGGGATAATACTCCTCTATACTTCCTAGCTTTGAAGAAGTTAATAAAACAAAATTAAGGTAATACAAGCCATTGAATAATGGAGCTGATGATCCCAAATAATATCAAACTGTGAAGCAAAACAGGGATGTTCAGTTAGTCACAGGACACACAGCTGGGCATACACACTGCCAGTGTACAATATAGAGAGGGCAAGGTGGCATTGTACACGCTGAGCTTCACTGTCAGAGTTGGTGGGAGAAAACATAGGCATCAGCAGAGCTCCACAGCTGCAGGATATAATTGTAAACATGAAAGTGAACCTTACTTTGAGGACAAAGATCAGACAAACAGGAGGACAGAGGGGTAGGACTCTTGAAAGGTGATAGAATGAGGACAATATCAACATTTCAGTGCACAAGGCACCCATCATTTAAAATATATATCAAAATATTCAATATTAATTCCCTAAAATGACTCTCATTCCCCACATAAATTGATTTTATTCAGTGTTCACTCATGCACAGCAAATATGATCTTCCAGCAGGTTGATTTTGAAAGCAATTATTTAATGTTTGGAATCACTTATTTGGTTTCTTCTCAGTGAACAAAAGCCATTGGTCCAATAGGGAATTTGGTTATCAGTAGATTACTTACCAACATCTAAAATTTCAAACATAGCAACTACAAGTTAACTAGAAATAATCTAGGGTATTAAAGCTTAATTTTGGATCAGTTAGTTAACCGTGAAGGAACTGCAGGATTAATCTTTAACTGTAATACCCTTAGGAAGTTAGCCATCCATGTCTAAACTGTTTTTCCTTCCTGTTATTCAATTTTTCATAGCTTCCTCAGGCATCAAATTATGTGTGCTATTTTTATATTTCCCAATATATTTCCCAGTCATAAAACACTTATTTTTAATCAGTGATGGCCAGAACAATTAATTATAATCAAGTGGTTTAGAGGAAAATATTTTAAAAATGATATTTGTATACTGATGTGTGTCACAGTGGGGAGGATGTGAAGAAATGATTCACTGAGGGCTCTTCTTTTTCTTACATTATTTCCCAAACAAGGAATCACATGCCTAGCAACCTACATGTACATCTGCTGTGGGAAAATTTTCACTTCCTATTGGAAAGGCAGGGTTCCAAAAGCTTCATAAAGTGAGGGAGAGTTGTTCAAACTCATTATTTTAGCTGCTGAAACTGTGTGTTAGAAAAATCATTTTTAGTCCTTTTTGTGGTCTTTTAAAAATTATTTTGAATTTAGCATGCAAAGTAAAGGGCTTCATTATGACATCATCATCATCCGTGTCTTCATGCTTTGCTGCAATTCACATTCTTCCCCATCTCTTCCTCCAGCCCATTGCCCCCTGCCTGCAGGCTTCCACTCTTTGTCTGCTCGCATTTTACCCCTCCACACACTGAGATCTCTTTCTTCCTTGGTGTAATCCCCTTTATGGTTTCATGACCTATAACACATACAGACACACAGACCAACAGACACACACACACACACGTATATGTATAAATGTGCAATTTTAATCTGTATTCAACATATAACAGAATAGATGTAGTACTTGCTTTCTGAGTCTGCTATTTTTTCTACAAAATATGATTGTTTCCTGTTCTATGCATTTTATTTCAAATGTTATTATTTCATTTTTATACCTGAATAAATGGCCTTGTGTACATGTACTGCATTTTTAGCCTTTCATATGTAGACAGGAATCTCTTCAGACTCTCCATTTCTTAGCCACTGTGAAGAGTAGAACAAGGATGAATGTGCAGGTTTCTCTGTTGCATATGACTGGAGTATACAGTTTGGGGTATACACCCAAAACTAATATAGTTGGTCCATATGGTTGCTCTATTTTTAGCTAATTGAGAGGACTCCATCCTTATTTCCATAGCGTCTGTACAAATTTATATTCTCTGTAACAGTTAACATTTCTTTCTAAGCACATACTTGTCAGCATTTGTTATTGCTTGATTTGTTGATATTAGTCATTCTAACTGGGGAGAGACTGAAACTCAAAATTCTTAACTTTCAGTCCCCTGATGGCTATGTCAAACAGCTTTTCAATTTCTTAATATTTATTTTCCATTTGTATTTCATCTTTTGAGAATTCCTTTTCAATTTTTCACCTTAGTTTTGACTGACTTAGATTTCACAAAAGAATGAACAATGTTGTGAAACAGTGTTATCCCATTCAGTGTGTGTCACTGGAAGGCTTCTTAGTCTTAGAGACAGCATTGATGATTTGGAAAAGATGGCATAAGTCACTGTTCCCTTAATTGTAAATTTACTACTTCACCCTATTACAGTTATGAGTCCAGTGTAGACATATTCGACACTGCATATTTATCCTTTTAATTAAACTTTTGCTCCATATTTCAGTATTCATTACTTTTTTCTAAAAAATATCATCGTGTAACAGTATATTTTCATTTACACGTATTAATAAGAATTTTCTGTGAGGAAAGGTTTTTTTCTTCATTTTATTATTTTTTTCAAATATGTTTCCATCATCTTTGGGACATTTTCTTACAAGGTACCAGAATATCTGTGAACTGATGAGTGTGTCCTTTTTCTCAGTCATAGGGTTAGTGACTTCTCCACACTAAGCTATAGGATTAAAAATGAACACTGTTCCTACTGTGGCATTGCTTTGATGCCACGTGGCTCACTGAGCTGGAAATAAATCTGCATTTACTGACATAACTCTGTCCATCAATCTATATCCACATAGCAATTATTCAATCTGCTTCTGCATGCATATCAAAAGTATCAGCTCATAAGATAACTTTAAATTCCAACCCAACAGCATGGGTTTATCATACACTGTGACATTAAATTACTTTTAACTTCTTTAACTGCTGCAAAGTTGGCTTTCAGATCCACAGTAACTACACTGTATGTTCAGACTTAGAAAACATGTAGCTTATGAATTGCTAAGCTAACTCATGTTTGAAACACATTTAGTGACTACAAAATATTGTCTAGATAGTCTATTATTTTCTTTATCTCTCTAAATATTATTTTCTGAAATTACTTAGGTTCTGTTTTTCACCAAATATTATAGTTTGCTATTTTGTTCATTCATATTTCAGTTCAGCTGTTACTTCTTCTGGTCTACTTTACATTTCTCTCAGACTCTATTGATTTCAATTATTTATTTAGGTTTTGTATATGAAACACTGCAGTGAATATCAGTGTCAGAGCTGTGTGGGCAGATATATTTTAAGTGTGCTCACATTCTCTTTCTCATTTCTCCATATGTAACAATCCATTCCATTGCACTGCTATAATAATGAGTCTCATCTATGTTCAATCACTTTTTTTTGCATTTCTCTGGTACAGATAGGAAGACATATGTGTTTTCTTTTATTCCTATGTAACAGGATATACTTCAGAGTTAAGTTTGGGACATTGTGTTTTTCACCTGACAACAGTATGTACTGACTGGAGTTTATGTACACCACACCAAAGACTTCTGTCATTATTTTTACAGTCATTATAGGAAGAATCCACAAAATAAATATGCTGTAAGTGAGTTTTCACTTCTTCCATACAGGCATTTAAGTTTCACCAGTACATTATGATGGTACAGCTCATAAATGAATACATTCTTTTACTTTTTCATTGTTTTAGTGTCATATTCATGAATTTATGATATTTTCACAACTCCCCAATCCCATATCATGCCCTCTTCCCTTTACAACTCTTTTTTGCCCTTGTTAGGCTTTATCCTATTTTCAAGTCTTTTCACTTGTGTGACTCACGTATTTACCTTTGATGACATATGCCTGAATATTTGCTCAAGCAAGACACACACATCAGTGGATATACCACTGAAGAAAGCATCTTCTATTTTCTCTCCATAAACATTAGTCTGCATGAGTCTTCTATCAGGCAGATGTGAGGTCTCTTGAGATCTTTCCTCCTTCATGATAAAATGTTTTTATTACATTTTTTATTATTATTTCAGCTCATACAAACTTAATAGGTACACCAGTTCCCTCCCTCCCTCCTCCTCCGCCCAAACCCCCTGCTCTCTCTCTCCTCACCCCTCCCGCCCCATCCCCCCATGCCTCCCACCCCAATTCCCAGAGTCCTTTCTTGTGCATGCCTGACTCTCCTCTGGGCCCTACTCTCCAATGACGTACAAGGACCCAGTGGCATTTCCCTGAACTCTTTCCTGTGTTCCCCTTAAGCATAGGAACACTACTGTGGCTGTCAATCCCTTGCCTCCAAGGATCTTGGTGCCTTTAGCAGATACTAGACTTTGTGAGGTCAATAGTGTGTTGGACATTGCGCCGGACATGCAATGTCCAATTATGATTGCTTCGGCCCTGACTTATGTGGAGTATCTTGCAAATCATTGCTCCTCCCTTCCATTTGCTCTTACACTCTTACTGCCCCCTCTTCCACAAACGTCCCTGAGCTTCAGGATGGGGAGAGATTAGTCTGGCCTAGTTCTAGGTGGTTGATATAGAGTCTCTGAAGTTCTGGATAGTGGTTGGTTGATTTTCTTTTGCAGTTTTGCTGCTCCTGCAATGCCCTTCACTCCATCGTGAAGGGCACTGTATGTCACCCCCTGGCCAGAGACAGAAAGCTGTTAAACTGGAGTCTTATTATAAGAGCACATTCAAGGGTAGATGTAATACTTATACCCAAAAGTGGAATCGCAGGGTCATATGGCATTTGGCAATGGGAGGGGTCAATCACCCATTTGCAAAATGGTTACTTTTTAATCTGCCAGACTATATGCCCTCCCCTTCTGGTGAGTTCATACCCCCTTAGTTGTAAATGATCAGGAAGGAATGTCTGTGAACTTAACTAGGTGTCACATTACTTTCTTGCAGTCCTTGATGGAGGCCTATTTTCTCTACTGTAACATGGTCACTTCTCTCCTTGTTTCTGATGTAGCCCTCCAACCCCATCCCTCCTGCTCATAATCCTTGCAATTACTGTAGGTAATACATAGATTTACTATGAGTGTCTCAAGATGGGCTGGGTGGGTTTGGTATTAGGAGCCACCAATTAGGGAGTACATATGGCGCTTAATTTCCTGAGTCTGGGATACTTCACTTAATAAAATTGTTTCTAATGACATCCATTTCCCGGCAAATTCCAGTAATTCATCATTTTTGATGGCTGAGTAGTACTCCATTGTATAGATGTACCACCTTTTCCTTATCCACTCTTCAACTGTTGGACATTTGGGTTGATTCCATGTCTTTGCTATTGTAAACAGTGCTGCTATGAACATGGTCGTGCTTGTGCTATCGAGGTGAACCTCTGCTGTATGGGGGGTTATACCCAAAAGTGGAATAGCAGGGTCATATGGCATTTCAATCTTTAATTTCTTTAAGAATCTCCAGACAGCTCGCCAGAGTGGCTGTATGAGCCTGCACTCCCACCAGCAATGTAGGAGAGTTCCCCTCTCTCCACATCCTCTCCAGCATTTGTTGTTGTTTGTATTGTGGATTTTTGCCATCCTGACTGGGGTGAGATGATATCTCAGGGAAGTTTTGATTTGCATTTCCCTGATGGCTAAAGAAGTGGAGCATTTTTTAAGATATTTGTTAGACATTTTAATTTCATCCCTGGTAAAGTTTCTTTTAAGTTCCAGGGCCCATTTTTTAATTGGGCCATTGGTTTCCTTGATGTTTAGTTTTCTATGTTCTTTGTGCACTCTGGACAGTAGAGCTCTATCAGATATGTGGTTAGTGATGATTTTCTCCCATTCTGTGGGTTGTCTTTGAGCTCGTGTTACAATCTCTTTATCTGAACAGAAGCTCTTTAATTTCACAAGATCCCAACTGTTGAGAGTTGGTATCAGTGACTGTGCCATTTGATGTCTGTTTAGGAAATGTTGGCCTAGCCCAATCAGCTCGAGGGAGTTCCCTATCCTTTCAACTATGTTTTTATAGTCTCTGGCCTTATATCAACATCCTTGATCCATTTGAAATTAAATCTTGTACATGGTGACAAGTATGGGTCCAGCTTTAATCTTCTGCATGTGGATATCCAGTTTTGCCAGCACCATTTGTTGAAGATGCAGTTCTTTTTGCATTGGATTCTTTGGGCCCCTTTGTCAAAGACCAAATGGCTGTAATTTTGTGGGCTTATATCTGGGTCTTCAATCCTTATCCACTGATCTGTGTGTCTATTTTGGAGCCAGTACCAGGCTGTTTTTATAACTATGGATTTGTAATGTAGACTAAGGTTCGGTATGGTAATACCTCCAGCAGTGTTTTTGTTACTCAGGATTGTCTTTGCTATCCTGGGCCTTTTGTGCCTCCATATGAACTTTGAGATTGTTTGGTCAACTTCTTTAAAGAATTGCTTTGGGATTTTAATTGGTATAGTATTGAATTTCTATATTGCCTTTGGTAGGATGGTCATTTTTACAATGTTGATTCTGCCAATCCAGGAACATGGGAGGTATTTCCACCTTCTGGTATCTTCTGCAATTTCTTTCTTTAGGGTTTTAAAGTTTTCATTGTAAAGGTCTTTTACCTCCTTAGTTAGGTTTATACCAAGGTATTTCATTTTTTTAGGGGCTATAGTAAATGGGATTGTTTCTCTCAAGGCTTTTTCACTTCTTTCATTCTGGGCATATAGGAAGGCCTCTGATTTTTGCACATTTATTTTGTATCCTGCAACCCTGCTGAACTTCTGTATTAGTTCCAGGAGCTTCCTGGTGGAGTTTTTGGGATCACTCAGGTATAAGATCATGTCATCTGCAAATAGGGATAGTTTGACTTCTTCCTTGCCGATTTGAATCCCTCTTATGTCCCTTTCTTGTCTTATGGCTTCAGCTAAGACTTTAAGTACAATATTGAATAGAAGTGGTGAGAGTGGACAGCCTTGTCTAGTTCCTGATCGAAGCGGGAATGTTTCCAATTGTTCCCCATTGAGCATAATCCTTGCTGTGTGCTTGTTGTATACAGCTTTTATTATATTGATAAAGGTTCCTTCCATTCCTACTGTCTCTAGCGTTTTGATCATAAAAGGCTGTTGGATCTTGTCAAAAGCTTTTTCTACATCTATGGAGAGTATCATGTGTTCTTGGACTTTGGACTGGTTTACATGATGAATTACATTTATTGATTTGCGTATGTTGAGCCAACCTTGTGTGCCGGGGATAAAGCCTACTTGGTCCCCATGAATAATCTTTTTAATATGTTTTTGAATCCGATTTGCTAAAACTTTGTTGAGAATCTTTGCGTCTGTGTTCATCAGAGAGATCGGCCTATAGTTTTCTTTTTTAAGTGAGTCTTTATTAGATTTTGGGATTAAAATGATATTAGCTTCATAGAAGGAATTTGGTAGTGTTCCTTCCTTTGCTATTTGATGGAACAGTTTAAGGAGTATTGGTGTTATTAACTCCTTAAATGTCTGGTAGAATTCTGTGCTGAATCCATCTGGTCCAGGACATTTTTTGGTGGGAAGATTCGAGATTACTTTCTCAATTTCCTTATATGTTATAGGACTATTTAAATAATTCACACCTTCCTGATTCAATTTAGGTAAGTTTTGTTTACTTAGAAATTCATCCATCTCTTTTGGGTTGTCAAAATTCACAGAGTATAATTTTTTGAAATATGATGTTATAATTCTCTGGATTTCTTGGATATTAGTAGAGATAACTCTGTGTTCATTTCTAATTTTGTTAATTTGGGTTTTCTCTCTCCTGCTTTTGGTTAATTTAGCTAGGGGTGTATCAATCTTATTGATTTTTTTCAAAGAACCAGCTTTTTGACTGGTTGATTTTTTCTATCGTTTTCTTAATCTTGATTTCAGATATTTCTCCCCTTATTTTGCTAATCTCTTCTCTTCTACTACTTTTGGGATCAGATTGCTCTAGTTTCTCTAAAGCTTTAAGCTGCATTGTTAAGTTGTTTATTTCTGATGTTTCCATTTTTTTGACGTAGGCATTAAGAGGTAAGAACTTACCTCTTAGAACAGCTTTCATTGTGTCCCAGAGATTTTGGTAAGTTGTATTTTCATTATCATTCACTTTCAGAAAATCTTGAATTTCCTTTTTAATTTCTTCCTGAATCCAGTTCTCATTCAGCATCATATTGTTAAGTTTCCAGGAGTTAGTGTTTTTTCTCTTGTTGGATGTGTTGTGGATGTCCAGCTTTCAGCCATGGTGGTCTGATAGGGCACAGGTTAGAATTTCAACTTTTTTGTATATGTGTAGATTCGTTTTGTGGCCCAATATGTGATCTATTTTGGAGAAAGTTCCGTGTGCTGCTGAGAAAAATGTGTATTCTTTGGTACATGGGTGAAAAGTTCAACAGAGATCTGTAAGATCCATTTCTTTAAGGGTTTGATTAAGGTTCAAAGTGTCTCTGTTAAGCTTTTTTTTTTTTAACTAGCCTGTTTATTTATACAAACAACACAGAAAACCAGCCATCTACCAAGAGGATAGGGGAAAAGCACAGCAGTCCATCTGGCTTCACAATGGCAGACCTCTAGAAGCCTTTTGACCTGTTGATCTATCCCATGTTGAGAGGGTGGTGTTGAAGTCCCCAAGAATTGTCGTTTGGGGGTTGATTTCTTGCTTTAGACACTGTAGGGTTTTCTTAATGAATGTGGAGGGGCCCGTATTGGATGCATATATATTCAGTATTGTGAAGTCTTCCTGGTGAATTGTACCTGTGACTAAAATATAGTATCCATCCGTGTCTCTTATAATTTTCTTTGGTTTGAAGTCCACTTTGTCTGATAGCATAATGGCTACCCCTGCCTGTTTTCTGCTTCCATTTGCTTGTAGAATTGTTGACCAGCCTTTTATTTTTAGAGCGTGCCTATTTTGTGGTGAGATGGGTTTCCTGCAGGCAGCAGATTGATGGATTGTGAATTTTAATCCAAGTTTGTAATCTGTGTCTCTTGATTGGTGAATTAATTCCATTAACATTTAGTGTTATAATGGAGAAACTATTTTTAATTCCAGACATTTATTATGTGTAGTAGTTTTTATAAGTATATTGCTTCGCTTTTAATGATGTTATACTTGCCTTCTGTTCTCCTGGATATGCCTGTTTTTTTCTTCACGCTTGAGTATCATTTCTAGCATTTTTTGAAGGCCTGGTTTGGTGGACATGTATCCCTTAAAGTTGTCTTTGTGCTGGAAGATTTTTCTTTCTCCCTCGATCATGACTGATAGTTTTGCAGGGTAAATCAGCCTGGGTTGACATTTTTGCTCATTCAATACTTGAAGTATGTCTCTCCAAGCTCTTCTTGCTTTTACTGTTTCGACTGAGAAATCATTTGTTATTTTAATAGGTTTACCTTTAAAAGTGACTTGTTTTTTCTCCCTTGATGCTCTCAGCACCAGTTCTTTATCTGGAATGTGGAGTGTTTTAACTATTATTTGCCATGGCGTGCTTCTGTTTTGGTCGTATCTGTTTGGGGTGCGGAATGCCTCTTGTATATGGATGGGCCTCTCTTTTTTTATATGAGGAAAGTTTTCCTTGATGATCGTTTGAAAAATTTCCTCAGGGGTGGTATTTTGAGATTCTTACTCTGGTATTCCATGAATACGCATGTTAGGCTTCTTTAGGGTGTCCTATATCTCTTGGATATTTCTCTCAAATATCTTTTTGGCTTTGACAACCTCTTCCATTGAGCTGGTTAGTACTTCCACTTTATCTCCAAGGTCTGAAATTCTGTTTTCTGCTTCCTTCGTTAGTTCTGCTGATAAGACTGTCTATGGAGTTCTGGGTTGAAGATAACTTGTCTTGTAGGTCAGTTTTAAACTCTGCTTGAGTCTGTTTTAACTGCTCTATGCCAGTTTTTGTTTCTTGCACTGTTTTTCTCAACTCCTCCAAGTGTCTGTTGTGTTCCTCTTCAAAGCAATTGATTCGATTATGTAATTCCTCCCGGATTTCCTTTTTCATAGTATTGAACATGGTAATGATCATATTTTGAAAGTCATTATCCTGGATCAGGCTTTCTTGGCCATTTTCCCTGGGTTTGTTCTGGTTGGAGTCTAACATTATGAGATTAATTCCTTCAGTGGGAGATTTGTTTACTTGAGTGTTGCGTCTCATGGATTTGAACTTTGACTTTGGCGTTGTCATTTTAACTCTTAAGATCTTTCAATTTCACTAAACTGAATTATTTGGCCTGCGGTTCTGGGGGTGGGCAGGGACCGAGCTTATCTAGGTCGCAGATGAGGCCAGGCTGGAACGCGCGCGTCCTGGCCGGTGGAGGGGATGTGGGGAAGGGAGGATGGGGGCGTCGGCGTGGAGCTATTTAACCCGAGGGGAGCTGGGGCGGGGCCCAGGGGCAGGGGGAGTTCCTCCTCATCCCTCGGCCCGGAGCACGGCTCCGGCTGGATGGTGTGGTAGGAGCTGGGTCCCTTGGGCTGACGCGGGCGGAGCTTACCTAGGTCGCGGATGTAGGCCTGGCTGGACCGCGCGCCCGACCGGGCTGGAGGAGCGGGGTGGGGAAGTGAGTCATGATAAAATGTTGATAGGACAATTCCAATGCAGGCCTTGAAAAAATACACAGCTACTATGAAATCATGGATACCACAACCCTGTCATATTCCAGAGACAGTGTCTGGCCACATCTCATCACACTTCAGGCTCTTACAATCTTATTGTTTCTGTGATGTTCCCTGATCCTTAGGGTGAGAGTGGGATTGACTTCCAGGTCCTTAGGCCAAGCAGTCTGCAGTTAACTTATTTTTTATGCTTTGATTAGGTTGACTTCTGAGTGCTTGTCTAGCATTTGTCTATTGTTCTTGTATGTTTTAGGATCAGTCATAATTTTTATGAAAAGAGGTAAGAGAGTGAGGAGAGAAGAAGTCATTTACCTGAATCAGTATTCAGTTTTCAATGATTGTTTTATATTTTACAGAGAAGAGTGAACAAGGTTTACTTTCCTCAAATATTATTTAACACACAATTAGCATTAACACAATGTTTTAAAAACATTAAGATGTCAAACTCTGAATGTCATAAAATTCATATTTGTCTGATCTGTTCTCAATTTTTTATGAGGAAAATTACATTTATAAGCATATTTTAAAGCAAAATTCCTGCACTGATGAACATTCATAATTAAAAGCAAGTCTCTTTGAGATTACACTGTTTAATGATCCTCACACATATATATGCACAATATTATTTTTGCACCAGCAACTACAATCCATTACTGCCAAGTTAAACACTTGTGCTAAAATTATAATTGAATGAAATCAAATGATTAGCCATATTTTCAATAATAGAATACATGTGTATTTTTATTCTTCCATAACATAATAATTATTCTCCTGAGAAGGATTTATATTTCCTTTTTATTCAAGCTGATCCTTTCATTTCTATGAGGAAGTAGGAGTACAAGAAGCTAATTCTATTACATAAGTTAACAATATCTAAAACATATAAACCATAACTATAACCTTATGTAAATAACTTGTAAAAGTATATTGTTCATTTTAATTGCTTTTTAAAAACAAGTGCTTTGATAGTATCTTAGTGGATACTGATATGATTTGATTTTCATGTGTATTGATTCAAACTGTTTAAAGCTCTGGTGGGAATTTTTATATTCAAGAAGTTAATTTAGCAAAATTTGTTTATACTCAGTTCAGGATAAGTTGCCTTCTGTGAGAACAGGAATATTTAGAAAGAGCTTCTTGTTGATAGGAGGGAATGACTAGACTGATTTATCAGTGTTTGGTCTGTGCATACAGACTTGCTTTCTTTTATGTATGTGAACATACACCAGAATTCATTTAATGTATGATTTTCTACTATCTCATTTTATTGACAGAATGTAATTTAATGTATGTTGAATATTTATTAAAATATTTGTTATTATACATATGCAATGTGGAGTAGAGGTTTTTGTGTGTGTGTCATGACATGTATGTAGAGATCATAGGACATATTGTGAAATCAGTTCCTTCCTTCCACATTCATGTTGGTTGTGGGGATGGAACTCAGGTGTGAAGCCATCCTGAGCAATCTCTGGATGAACTTTCAATATAACCTAAAGAATACTAACTTGATGATTTTTTTCTACTTCTTTTCACAGAGAGTTTACTGGATCACTGTTTCTAAAGTGTGATCCAAGTAACCTCCTCCACATTTTGGGAATTAGGAAAATTGAAAGCTACTTTTATTATAATATTGCCATTATTTATTATTTTCTCCCATCCATAATAATTGCTGCACTGAATTTTCTGCAAGCTCCATAAGGTTCATTTTTCTGAAGGCTTTTAGATTGTACATTTCTAAATCCATGTGCTTTGTTTGTTCCCATTTAATCTTTTAATCAGGTAATTATTACTATTACTGGTATAATTCACAGGGATAAAACTATTTACAGAATGTATTCTAGGGACTACAAAATAGTGAGAAATAGATAAGTATCTAATTTGAATGAGGAAAAACTGAACACTTTGCCCTTAAAGTGTGATGCCAAGTAGAAAAGTCTACTACACTACTTGAGGGCCCTTAGTATTTTAGATACACTCTTACTGTAAAACTAATTTGGACTGATTTAATTTAATTTAACTAGTGAAACTATATTTTAAATACATAGAGTCTATATTTATTGTTATTACACTGGGTGTCACTAGTTGCTATGGTGATTTTTATCACAATTTGCAGATCTCATGGGTTGATAAGGCCTTTGTTTAATTTTCTTCCCCAGTAGTTTCTGCAGTACTCTTTGGTACTATGTTAGCTTTCCAGCAAGGAAGAAGCTCTGAGACCAATTCCAGTTGATGTGTTTTGCCCATGTTCTATGATCCATATGTATTGCATCTTCAGTTATAAGGTTTTACTCAGTTTTTTGGAGGGCAATCAAGAGCAATAACAAAAGCCTATAATGTTTGGGAGCCTTTGAGAGCTCTCTGACCAATAACTTGGAAAGTGTCACATTCCTGTTACCATTCCTGTTACTTCTAGTATAGTTTTAATTGTCACTTGGTTCTAAGTGGCCCAGCTCAGAGCATTTTTTGTTTTGCCCTGTCTTCCTTTCTCTGTGCTTCTCTGAATAGGGCCTGTCCCTTCTCATTCCTTTTTTTTTAAAAAGAAATGCTTTTTTGACATACTATTAGCATAAGAGATTCCTATGGGATTACCTCCCACAATCTTATGGCTTTTCTATAAGTCTCTCTGTCCCTCCTATCCCATCTTCTCACGCCCCTTAGGTATTATCTTATATGTCATATATGTATGTGTGTGTATATGTATATATATCTTATAATGTGATTAACACATTATAGATGTGCTGATTTGCATATATGAAATTGAATATTTATACTTAATTTTAGAGCATTAATACTTAAATAATATTCAGTTTTATAATATGGGACTCAGCAAAGAGAAAGAACATGAAATTATTAGTGATTATAATAGATTGATAAAAATAATCATCACATGTATTGGTATTTTCTCAATAAGTCACTTTTAAAGGCCAAAATGCATCTGTTCTTTGCTATTTCTTAGTAAGGCATATTTTGAACATCTATGTTTCACATATTGTTAGAAATGTAAACAATGATGAGCAGTCCGATTCTTCTCATTCTAACCTACCCATTCAATGATCTTTACCTAATGAAGGAACATTACCCGTGGGTTACTTTTGAATAGTACATTTAAGGAATGATTTGTGACTGTATTACGACAGCAAGGACCTTGTGGTAAGAAATCATTCTGTCTCCAGCCAGGTGAGTCCCTCTAGGCTTCAGCCCTGTCAGGCAGACGTTTTCATTATCTGTGTTTTATAGATCAGAGAATTAGATAGCTTAAGTTAATTCTCAAAGTCATATCTAGTGAAGATGAAGTAAGGCTGAGTCACAGAACTCATATCAGATCTATGATGGAGTGTTTTCTTTGGCACCAATATAATGAAAAAAGGAGAAAAATTGATTCTTGAGGACTTTTTTAGAAGACACTTCACCATGAAATATAATTTGGACATTTAACTTGCTTTCAACTGTGAAATCAATAATTTTATGATCTTTAATATTTAGAGGCAATTCTAATCCAAATGAGAAATTCAAGTATATTTTTATGTTTTATGGTGCATTTTATAACTATATCTCTTTTCTCTTGAGTTTAAAATATTGATTCCTACACAGATTGATAGACACATTTGCTTCATTCCTTTGCAGTTTTATCAGGTTATGTAACTAGAATATTGTTTCAGATTTCTTTGTACTCAGTATAAAGTAATTTTAATGTAAATACATTGTTAGTGGGAATGTAAAATGATACATGCTCTGGGGAGACATATTTGTCATAGTTTATAAATTACAAGCATATACACTATTGTTATGGTAATCTCAATTAGAAGAACCTTCACCTAGAGATAAGCTTCAAAAAAGTCTAACAATTTGTACATAAACATTCCTGCAAAATTCTTTGTAAGAGAATTTGGACAATTCTTAGATTAAAAATTAACAGCAGAAACTCTTATAAAAATATACTACAATATGAGTTGTTTTATCTGACAGCTTCTTTAAAGAGACTATTTCCAACCTCTTGGAATTTTGTCGGTCTTAGAGATGTAGGAGTAGTATTCACACAAGCAGAAATTACTTAATTTTCTTTTTTTCAGTCAATTTACTTGTATCCAGTATACATTTTCATTCAATGGTTGCTTTTCAATTCTTGATTTTAAAAACATTTGATATATTTGAGCAATCACTATTGAGCACTTGTCCATAGATTTCAGAGTTTTTCATTTGTCTTTTGATACTACTGGCAATTTGGACAAGTAACAATTTATTTCTGTATTTCAACAGTGCAGAAAATTTATCATTCTCTTCTTGTTATTGGCTCAGTTATGTCATTTTTTCCATACTCCAAGAGCAAAACAACTGAGATCATTTATGACCGTGCTCTCAGGTGATCCAAGAACTTTCCAACACAAGCATTCCTAGCTGAGTTGTAATATCGATAGAGTCCTCCCTGTTAAACTTGGACTTGCAAGCATTGATCCAAAAATAAATTGTGGATTACACTATCACTTAAGCATGGAGCAAGTTTAGGAGCAGAAAAATTTTGATATGATATCCAATGATCTCTGCGATTACTTAAAACCTCATTTTTAATCTACTGATTTGCCTCATCACAATTGTCATATGCAACTTTCCCATAATAACTTGGGTCTATTTGAAGTCTTTCATTTTATTAGTCATTCTGTACATACTAGATGTCTCACATTGTGAGCATAGAGAATTTGGCATATCTTATTTTCAATAATTGCCTTTCAGAATTATATTGCTTCTCAAATAGTAATAAAACTTTTTAGGTACTCTTATTTTATTGAATAATTTTATATGTCAAGGTCATAATCAGTATTCAGAAATGCATTTCTCTTAACAGGTATACTTGAGATCTGAGTTATGTATTTAAATATCACTGGTTTAAGTATAAACCCAAAATTTTGACAATTATTTATATTTGTGAGTTGGGAAAGTACTTCAATCAGTAAAGTGCTTGTTGAGCAAGCATGTGGACTTGAATGCAATCCCAAACATCTGAATAAAAATAGCTAGGGATGCTGGCACACACCTGTTTGCTAAGCCCTTTGAGATGATGGAGCCAGAAAGGTACCTGGGCTTGCAAGTTAATTGGCTAGCCTAGGCTAATCAGCAATCTCCAGACCAATGAGATACCTGCACTCAAAACATGTTCATCACAGTCATTTCCGTGTGCATTTTTTTTGGCTTTGGTATCAAGGAAATGCTGTCTCATTGAATACATTTGGATGAATGAACACCACTATTAATTTTTAGTGTTTTGAAGAAAATTTGTATTATACTCTTTTGTCATTAAATATTTGATAAAATTCAGCAGTGAAACCAACAGGTTCTTGCCATTTCTTTGACATAAGACATTTTACTACTAATCACTCTCACTAGTCACTAGATTATTCAAGTTTTTTTCTCTCTTTGTGAGTAAATCCTATTAGATTGCATGTGCTGAGGAATTTGCGAACTTTTCTAGGCTATTCAAAGTGTTCACATATGCTTTTTCATAGAAGCCATATGGCTTTTGTATTTCTCTGTTATCAATCTTAACTGATTGAAATTTGACCTCTGACTATATTTGACACTTTTCATTCTTTCTCGGTAAAGACTGGTCAGTTGTGTTTATCTTTAAAAAAGCATGTTTCCATAATTTTTCATTTGCTTATCCAGTTTCTGCTTATCTTCATACTCACATTGTACTTTGCTTGTGCTAAACAAGGCTGTTCATCCTTTTTTCTTCCATTCCAATTCTTTGATGTTTGATTACTCTGGATCTTCTGTGCAGTTCTTATATTTAGTGACCCAAAATATGTCTTATTATTTCTTTTGTTCATGTTTATCTAAAGAATTTTTTTCTTAATTTTCTTTTAATGCAATTTTTGGCCCATGCTTTTGGTTCAGAAGATTATAAGAGCCAAAAAAACTTGAACAAAAATAATGAAGGTATCACTGCACCTGACGTCAAAATATACCTAAAGTGCAGTAATCTAAAGACTATGAAAGCAGCAGAAAAGTGGGAAAGTATTAAGGGAAACAGAATGCAGAGTCCAGAAATGAATTGGTAGGTTTGCAGTCAATTTTTAACAAAGGTGGCAAGAGCTTTCAAAAAAGTGAAATATGTCTCTCTGGTGAGAGATTCTAGGAAAAGAGGACATCTATGCATAGAAGAATGAAATTAGATCCTTATTTTACATCAGCTGCATCAACTGCAGCTTGTATTACACACATAAGCACAAGGTCTAAATAGAAGTGTATAGGGAGCTTCTCTACAATTCCAATTTTGTCACAGGTTTTCAACTGTAATTGCAAGAGCATTAGAAACAAAATGGAAAATAGTTGGATTAGCTTACATCAGACTAAAATGTGAGAGTGAAGGATTAATCTATGGATGAACTATTTGGAACTTAGATCTGATGGGGTTTAGTACCTAATCATGTAGATGACTCAACACAATAAATGGAAATATGATTACATACAAAACATTCTTTTCATTATTTTGTATAACATGTACTTTATTATGAGGAAGTGCCAGAGTTTGTTAAACACTTTTCTTTGTATTATTTTTAAACTTTATTTATTTGATTTTGCATGTGTGTGTGCGCATGTATGTGTGTGTGTGTCAGAGGACACTGTATATTCCTGTGGAAGACTTCAGGAATCATCCTGGATTATTTCTTTCTCCTTTCTGCTTTGCTCTGAGATTTCCCAGGCTCTGCCTACCAGGACCAGAAGTGCAGGTCACTGCCATCTCTACCTGGCATCCATCTTTCTTTCTCTCTTTCTTTCTTTCTCTCTCTTTCTTTCTTTCTTTCTTTCTTTCTTTCTTTCTTTCTTTCTTTCTTTCTTTCTTTCTTTCTTTCTTTCTTTCTTTCTTTCTTTCTTTCTTTCTTTCTTTCTTTCTTTCTTTCTACTCATACTTAGTAGATACCCCAGTCCCCTCCCTCCACCCCGTCCTGGACCCAATTGCTCCATTCCCCCTTTTCCCTTTCCTTTCCACCCTCCCTCCCTATCTCCCAGTGCCTCCCCCCCCATCCCTGGAGCATCCTTTAATCTGTATATCAAACTCTCCTCTGGGCCCTCCTCTCTGATGAGGTATAAGGACTCAGTGGCATTTCCTAGAACTCTTTCTTGTGTTCCCCTTAAGTATAAGAACACTATTGTAGCTGTCAATCCCTAGCTTCTAAGGATCCTAGTGCCTTTGGTCCATGCTAGACTTTGAGGAGTCAATAATGTGTTGGTCATTGTGCAGGTCATGCAAACTCCTATTATGATTGCCTCGGCCCTAACTTGTGTGTAGTATCTTGCATATCATTGCTTCTCCCCATCTACCTGGCATTTTTCCATGGGATCTGGAATCCAAACTCATGACTTTCTACTTGTGAAGCACAATCTTAAACCTTGAGCTATCTCTCCAGCACTATTAAACATTTTTAAATTCATGAGTACTTAGGCAATGCATTATATTTCAAAATTTCCATATTATTAAAATTAATTATAATCATAGATTACTTGAAATAGGCCTATGTTACATAAAAACAAATTTTAACCTACTCTTTGATTCCACCTACCTAATTTGTCAATTTACCAAGGCATTTAATGTCAATAGGAAATTAATATGTAAATAAGTAACTAATGTCAAATAATCTTATTTGCAGTATACTGTTATAATGGCTAATGGAAAAGAGTCTTATATGTATTTTTATGAACAAAATATAGAATTGAAGCTGAATGACAATACAATCAGCCAATTAATCACTTGTTAATGGTATTCAACCCACACAGAATGGTAAAATCAACCACTAACAGGAAGGAAAACACAGCTAAAATCTGTGCTTTTATATTTCATATTTTAATTTTATATTTATATTTTAATAATATACTCTGATTTTTTTGGTATTGTGAATAGAGCTGCAATAAACATAGATGAACAAGTTTTGTCTTTGTAATAAGATGTAGGGTCTTTTGGGAATATTTCAAGGAGTGGTAAAGCTGAGTCATATGACAGTTCTATTTTAAGTTTTCAGAGGAATCTCCACACTGATCTCCATAGAGGCTGCACAAGTTTACACTCCCACCAGCAGTGAGTATGTGTCCCTTTTTCTCCATAGTCTTGACAGCAATTTCTGTTGTATTCTTGATCTTAGCCATTCTGACTGGGGTAAGATGGTATTGCAGGGTTGTTTTGATATGCATTTCTCTGATAATCAGAGAAGTTGAGCATCTTTTAAAGTATTTTTTTGACATTTCAGTTTCTTTTTGAGTGAAGCCCCTGTTTAGCTCCAGGCACATGTCCATTGCAGAGGAATGGACAATGAAAATATGGTACATCTGCACAATGGAATATTACTCAGCCATCAGAAAAGATGAGATTATGGAATTTTATAGTTTATGGGTGGCTATATGGAAATGTTAAAGTACAGTGACTAATAATTGAGAGGAACAGGATGGTAAAAAGGGTTTACTTATCTTTGAGCTGGATGTGAAGATTCTTTTCCATGTAAAGGGATGACTTTAGAGGACTTCAGATGAATGGTATTTGTCCTCTAGTGCTTTGTTTAGTTATTCTCTGGACTCTGTTGAATTGTGAAGAGCAGGGAGTCAGCCCTGGTCCGAGTATGAGTCCGGGGCAGCAACGCAGAGTGGCTAGTGGGGATAAGAGATCACTTGGGACCTGGGGCATGGCATAGGGGCCTTTCCCAGTGCCAGAAAGGCAGACTGGCTGCTGGTGGGACATGCAGGTGACCTGGAGTTGGGGGTGTGGTCTAGGGGCCATACCTGAGGAGCAGACAGTTGGCCCTTTTTCGGAAAGGCTGGAATTTTATGGTAAATGGATGGAACTGGAAACTTTAATATTGAGTGAGGTATCTCAGACACAGAAAATTAAGCACCTCATGTTCTCTGTTATATGCGGATGACTGAATTGATATCCTTGCTGATGTTTTTGAATTGGAAGCACTATAAGACACAGAATATTTGAAAAAGACCTATGAGTGTGAAGGTGGTAAGGGATGATTAGGATGAAACCTTTTAAAGGGGAGATTTAGAATCCTAAGATAAATGTGAGGAAGGGAATAACTGGGAAAAATACATAGTGGGGAGATAGGAGAGTCACGGGAGATAAGAGGGACAGAGGGTCTTATAGAAAAACCCTAACATTATGGAAGTAACCCTAAAGTAACATCATGTGTTAGTAATATATCAAAAAAGAAAGAAAAAGAAAGCATGTCTTTTAAAGAAATGAAAAAGAATGGGCAGTCCCTATGAAGTGGAGCATAGTGTGAGGCAAACAGGGGAAACAAAGCCTTGAGCTGATCCACTGAGAATTATGCCAGAAGTTATAGGAATGTGACACTTCTGATAAAGTGTTGGTCAGAGAAGTCCTAAAGGCCCACAAACATTATAGGCTTTTGCCATTGCTCTTCGTTGCTCTCTAGAAACTCTCAGTAAGACCTTATTACTTAAGGTGCAACACAAAAGAATCAAAGAACATGGGTAAAATATATCAGTTGGAACTGGTCTGAGGACTTTCTCCTTACAGGATAGCTTACACAGTACCAAGGAATACTACAGAAGCCTCTGAGGTAAAGAAATAATCACAGTTCCCATCAAGGACATGAGATCTGAAAGTTGCAGTATAAATCATCATGGCAACAGGCGACCACCAGTTGGCATAAGTACCAAAGAGAAAGCCAACAGCTTTCTGATTGGATTCAAGACCCACTTGTTAATGTAAACTAGAACAAGAACCAAAAAAAGGGAAGGAAATAGATAAATAAGGAAGACAGCCAGTAAACCTATAGGTAGGAAGACAGTACATCAAACTGCTTTATAGGTAGCTGTTATTATACTCATAAAATGGGACCTCACAGTGTAAATCTTTGGGTCTATAGCTGGATGAGTGAAGGGAAATGCACTATCAGTGGGGTGGCCTGAAGAGAGCTCACCTTGATATACCATGGAGGCCTCAGCCACCACAGGAGGAGACAAGGCAGAGTGACCCTGGGGATCCCTAGATGCATACAGGCAGAAGGGTGAGTTGGAATAGGAGGGAATGATAAAGGAAAGGGAAGATATGGGAGGGGGAAAGAGGGAGGGAAACAGATGAATATTCAATATTCTCATAAAAGTAGAAAAATAAAAATATAATGTAATTGATCATATTGTCATTAATATTTTGGAAGAGGACATTGCTGTCCTGTCTAATTTTCAGAGGTTGACAAGTGATGATCCACAAAATGATTGAAATATTAGTGATGGCATTTTTATAGGACACTTTTTCCTAAAGATAAAATATTCTGACTTTAATGAAAGAGGTACTCTGAATTCTTTCAGAACTATTGCATTGGTCAGTAGTTGAGAAAGCTTATTCAACTCCATGAATTTTAGTCAATAAGAAGAATGGATAAAAAATTCCTGAAAGAGGGCTGGAGAGGTGGCTCAGGGGTTAAGCCTCTGCATTACAGGCAGAAGGTCCTGAGTTCGGATCCCAGATCCCACATATACACGCCAGGCAGAAGCAGGGGCGGTCTGTGCTTCTGGCCCTGGTAGGGCGGAGCCTGTGAATCCTGGGGCAGAGTAAACAAGGAGGAGGTGGAGGCAGTCCATGGTGGTTCCCAAACTCGTCCGTGGTTCTAAACACACACAGACACACACACACACACACACGCACATACATACATACGCACACACGCACAATTGAATAAATAATAATACTAAAAAAAAATTTTTTAAAAAAATTCCTGAAAGAAAACATCAGGGTTGAACAGATTGTGATAAACTTACTTAATGGGTTTCTTGCTTAAGGGAGACCAGTATATTCATACATGGGTATGGAGAATGGAGAATTTACTCAGATGTTTATAGTGATGGGGATGGGGAGCTTTCTGTAAAGTAGAACAGGGGTGGAGAGCTAAGGTTGTGGCCTAGGTTAGGCTGGAGAGGGGAGAACATGACAAGTGCTTGTCAATGGCTGTCTTTACCACCATAATTGAAACAAAACAATCCATAAACATTAATGAGTAAATACAAAGAGAATTTTAGAAAATATATAATCAAATGTGAATTAGTCCATTTGCTATAGGAAAAAAAAGTACATAATTCAAGCAAAATATTTTTGAAAGCTGTCATAGATAATAAATGTACTTAATGCAAAAATAGAACATATGCATTGGTAAACATAAGCTGTTTGGTAAAAGATCTGTATTAATAAACAGAAGAATTGGCAGAATTCTCAAATAGAGGAAAAAGGTATAAGTTCATTCACTATGTCTTCATTGTTCAGAGACGATATAACAGATAGATAATAATCAGATAGAAACAGGATGTGGCAAGAACCAGTGTTCATTTAGTGATACATATTTGTGTGACATTGAATAGAGAAAAATGAAGAAATATCAACTATGAAGATGGACAGGTTTAAAGTCACTGATAATTTTAATAGTGAACGACTGGAATAGTAGAGGATTTACATATGTAATTCCAATAGCAGAAGACACTGATTGAGCTTACCATGCTAGGTCTATTTCTGGTAGACAGGGAAGTAGGTAGCATTTGGTTGTGAAGGAATGAATGAACAGTTACATTTGCACACATAAAAGCCATCCATTCTGCTAGATTGATTGTTTAATATCATATCATTCTACACATAATCATTAGTTGGCTGGCTGTCAGAAAATTGAAATAAATTCTCACTTCACTGCATAGAAAATTATAGAAAATGAGCAATTACAGAAACTCATTTCAGTAAAAACTAAGCTATTCTTTATTTAAACAAATAGAAAGATCAATTGTTATGTCATGATTGTACACTATAAATATTTAGTCCAAATCTTCCATTGGACAATAAATAAATAGCTGAATACAAAAGAACTCTGGGAATTTTGTCAGAGCTCAGTCAATAAAGGAGAAACATGAAGAGGCATTTCAGTCACTAAAGGATAAAATACAAGCAGATGTTGCTAAAGCTGAATTTTGTCTTAATGGTCAGTCACAACTATTGCTTTCCTGGGGCTGGAGAGGTGGCTCAGGGGTTAAGCCTCTGCCTTGCAGGCAGAAGGTCCTGAGTTTAGATCCTAGACCCCATGTATAGAAGCCAGGCAGAAGCGGGGTTAGCCTGCGCTTCTGGTCCTGGTAGGGCAGAGCTGGTAAATCCTGGGGCAGAGTAAACAAGGAGGAGGTGGAGGCGGTCCATGGTGGTTCCTGAATTCATCCGTGGTTCTACACACACATACATACACACACATATTTACACACATATACACACACATACATACACACACGCGCACACATGCATACATGCACAATTGAATAAATATTAATAAAATTTTTTAAAAAACTACTCTTGCTTTCTGTGGGCTCTTAGAAGAAAGTAGCCATGTAGCAAATTGATGGCAACTAGCACTGTTCCCTCCTACATCCTGATTTTAAGTTGTAGTTTCCAGAGAGAGAAATTCAATGTACTTGTTTAGAAAACTTGGGTTGTTTGAATCTGCTACAAGAATGGTTATGGCTTTTATTCTTTTCTTTGATTACAACTAAGCACTTCTTAGTGGGGTCTAATCGTTATCTTCTCTTCAGCAGAAGGGAGGATCAGATAAGAAGGTGCTATTGGTACCAAGAACAGGCAGTATGACATTTTGTGTTTAGAGAATAGAGCACAGTGTGTGTCATGCTAGAGTTAACCTTAACGATATTCATTTTGTGTCATCTTTTCAAATGTGCCTTGAAACCACAATCTTACATTGTACATATTTACCATATACCCCTATATTTTGCCTTAAAATGGATAGCAAATTTATATTTGTTGAAACATATTTTTTTTAGTTGCACAAGCTATGACAAAGTTTGCCAAATATACATCTGTATTCTTCCTTTTCTTTGTGGTTTCATTTTCTGCTGCTCAGAGCTGACACCCAATGAATTTTAACAAAATAACTTTCATATCTCTTTATAAGAAAGTGTCATAGTTAAGCTTAGGTGTCAATTTGACTGTTGAAGGTTTGAGCTCCGGGAACATTTTTAGAGAATTAATGATTGAGTTAAGCCCAGAGCAAACCTGCAAGAGATTGTCTAGTTGATGGAGTAGACCCAGCCCATGGTGAATGGGACTAGACCCTGAACAGGTGAATAAAATACAGAGAGCTCATTGAGGAAGTTGGCATCCTTTTGTACACTTGGTCAGACATTCTGGTCTGGCAAGTAAGGATCGTCCCTCTCTCAGCCATTATGTAGAGATGGTGTGGCCAGTTCCCTCAGCCCTGGTGTTGGCGTGAGCCCTCCTGTCAATCTGGACTGAGAATTGTAACCAGATAATTATAAGAGATAAGAAACCCCTTATTCCCTTAAGCCATTTGATGGTCATTTTTCAGCAACCGTGCAGTCGAACTGCAGCAAAAAATAGTGAAATACAGAAAAAACATGATTTGTTCAAAGAAGTTAAAAAGGGAATTTTACTAATCAGTATGCAAAGAACAGAAATGAAAAAAAATTGTCAAAGTTGAATGCTACAAAATTAAATATGGGATTAATATGCTATTAAATATGGGATATCTGGGTTGGAAAGATGGTTCAGTGGGCACTGTATCTGCAAACACACCTGCATACATGAGTTTAAAACCTAAATTCCAATGGTGTAAAGCGAGAACAAAAGTCTGAAAGTTGTCTTCTGACCTCCACACAAACACTACAGCACATGTGTGAGTTCTCATCCTATCTGTTTCAAATAATCAAATAAATTTTTAAAATGGTATCACACAAATTATTTTAAGACGACCTTTATCATTGAACCTATTGATAGTATTTATAATTTTCTTGGACTTTATTTCTTGAAAAATAATCTTTTCTAATTCCTCTGTGTAGAATAATAATGGCAGATCAACAGAAAAGCATATCGTGGTACAGTGAAGACGGAAGTTGGAAAGAAGTTCAGCCTCCTCATAGAACAAGGAAAACTGGACATACATACATAGATGAAGTCTAACTCTATGTTGCTTTGTTTGTGGTGTTACAAACAAGCATGTGGATCTTTTGTTTGCTTTTTACTTTCTAAGACAGTTTTCTTTCCCACATATAGCATAAGTTAATTGTTATCTGTACTAAAGAAACCTTGTTCCTGCTAACTTTTCTGAGACCGTGATATTCTCACATTTGTTTTCAAACTTTTAGATGAATCCAGAGATCAGTATGAATACATATATACCAAATATGTTTTTTTCAAGCAGATTTTTTGGAAGATTAGCAATCTTGTAAAGGTAAACAATATCACTAGTTGAGAAACAATTCTTTTGGGAATAATGGCTATCTCATCATTGGTAATTTATCTCTGATACAGCGGGTATAAGCAAATATATATTTTTGCATTGAATCAAAATGTTTCTAAAATTTACCATAAAGCACAGGCAGGTGTATAGTCTCAGCTCTCTGGCTACCATGGCTGCATAGCTCACAACTTGGTCGTGGAGCCAGATGTGCGTGTCATCAGCATGAGGGTGGTTGTGGGTGGTTGCAGGACGGCAGAGCCCATGTGTTCCCAGCCTCTTCTCTGCTTCGATCTCATCCAAGTGTAATAAGTACAAGAAGAAATAGAACAGGAAATTATAGGCGGCATATGCAAGTACAAGTCTGTGTATGACAGTAAAGAGCTGCCAGGTGCAAGAAAAAGGATCAAGAGTGTGGCAAAGTCCCGGGAAAGGACAGTATTGATCTCTGTGTAGACACAGCAGGCATGTCCAACACTTTCCATATAAGCAGCACTAATCAGAGAAAATTATGACATCATGGCTAACCATCTCCTGGGGTATCTGTAGCAACTGGAGGAAAAAAGGCAGGACTGAAGGACGCCATAGCATGCTCTTTCTTGACCAGGTAAGATGGGGAGGCAGAGATATCTAGAAAGCAGCAGTGAATGTCCTCAGAGCCGCTATCCATGAGTTCTCTGGCAGGATTCAAGGTCTTGGGCACCCCTGATGTTCTGTGTTTCTTCCATTAGAGCCTCCTGTAAGCACATGCCTTAGGATAATATTATCTTGCTCCAAGATGAATGTATTTCAACAGAAGCCTAAAAGTGAAAGTACAAACACTTGTCAGACAGAGAATAGTACTGACTCAGAAATATTTTATGAAGCAGGATGAAATGATATGAAGAGGTGTCATTTCCTGAGTGAGAAACCAAAATGCAATCTTGCAGCTACTGGTTTTCAAGAACTCAAAGTAGTAATCAGGAAAGATCATTAAAAGAACAGATGGTTTGAAACTTGAACGGGTACAGTTAAGGAAATAGATTAAAAATAAAATCAATGTTGAAACAAAGCAATATTAAAAACTATTCAAAGAAGATATTCTACTAAAATCATCTGAAACTGCAGTACAAGGAAAAAGTAGAAATTAAGACAAATGTTTTAAAAATGCAGATATGGAAGAGAGACAAAAATCAAATAAATTTACAAAAAGTCAGTGTCAAAGAATGCTAAAACTGAATAACAAAAGAAATGTTCCAAAAGACATAAAGCATATATTTGGAAATACTGCCATAATACTAAAAGTGGAAAGGGTTCAGTATTTTCTGGAGAAGGTTTGATTTTCAAAGATGGCCCAATGTAGTTTTAATAAACTCTTAGCTTCAACACTAATGAGAATTTCAGGGCTGCAGATTAATGTCATTAAGGTAAATTGTTAGCCTAGCACACTTAGGAGTCAGTTAGTGTCTGATTCCCATCCCTGGGAAGAAAGGAAGAGAAGGAAATGAGGTGAGAGTGAAAAAAGTAGAAGAACGATGGAAGGAAAAGAGTTTGATTTAAGCATCATGACTGATCATTTGCTTGAAAGGACAAACTATCTTGACCCTAGAATTCATCACAATAAAATTCAGTACATGAAAAGACAGTAAATGAATGGCTACAAGATAGACTGGGATATAACTTATGACAAAATAATTGTACATGCAGTAAAATTTCACTTTCGTAATACATAACAATGACATCTTTACTCACAGGGGCAAAGCATTCCATTAGACATTTGGGAAGATGGGAAATTTACTGCAGGCATCACATCAGGAGAGAAGAAGCTGCCACACATAGAAGCACAGTATTTATCTCATCAGCTTCAGGGTCCAGTAGTCCTTAAACTTAAACTGTCCTTGATGCAGGAATATCATTCTGTCAACATTGTTGACCCACTCTGGTGGGGACAAACAGCACTGGCAACTCTTCCTCAATACATGTGCACAGACTCTTCTGAAGTTTCCTATGACTGGATGTCCAGTACTGGAAGTAGCTAGGTTCTGTATTCAGAGATCATGGGCTGAGGGACATTGGAATCTTACTAGGAAGGACATTGAAGGACCATCATTAACAGAAAACTACTTCCAGGTAGAAATTTGATTGGCATACAAAAGTATAATCTTTTTCTTCAGAAATAAATGAGTGAGGTAAGAACACCTTGACTTCTGCTATACATCTACTAGGTTGATCATTGTTATTTCTTGGCTATAATGCAGCAAGAGCTCAGTAGACAGTCTTATATGATAGGTTGCTTTCTAGTTCTCATAATAGGATAAAAAACTCTCTAAATTCATCAGTTGGAGATAATTACATAGATGTGCTTTCTTTCTTGGAACACACAGGAGAAGTGAAAATATACATACACTGAAGAATGGACACAGAACGTGGAAATTGTTAATATGACATTCTTAGACTACAACTTCACAATAAGATGAGAAAATAAAAACATGTCCTACATATACTAGCTGGTTTGAATTGCCAAAATAGAAATGTCATGTTTTAGATGGTGGAAACTGCATTAATTTACTTTTCATAGTCTGGGAAATCCAGCAACAGAATAGTAGCAAAAGCTGGTTGTACACCTATAATCTCAGCATTCAAAAAGCTGAAGCAGGAGGATCTCAAATTTGACTCTATGCATATGGGTTGAGGAAGAGATGCCAGTGTTGTTTGGCCCACCATTGTGAGTCACCAACGTTAACAAAATGGTATTCTTGCATCAAGGCTAGTTAAGCTATTTCTGCTTGTTTGCCTTCAAATGAATAAACTTTCTTTGCTTGAGTCTAAATTAACCTTTTCCTCCTTCTTCTTTCACTGTAAACACATTCTATCCTCCTGCAAAACTATCTGAAGATTTTTGATGCATTTTCCTAGGGAAATACTTATTGAGAATTAAATGATATCATTTGAATTAGAAAAATATGAACTGCCTTTGCAAATTCTTTATTACAGGTGAATAAATAAAACCACTTTCTGCAATTTCAGATTCTCAAGATGTAGAAAGTGATATTTTGAATAAGTTCCAATACATGATAAACTTATTTGAAGAAGCCAAACACTTATTCCTGATTCTTACCTCAAAATATATGTGTCAGACTGAATGCACATAACTTTGAACATATTTTCATCTAAAAATTTCTTAAAATATTACACACAAGAAGCAGTATGGAAACATTGAATCTGTATTTTATTTTACAGTTTAATTAATTTAGTATGTCCAACAGCAGCATTTTCTTTGCTTAAGAATGTTAATATAAAAATATGATAAGCCTACACATGCAATCAACTGAAATATAGCAGACTGAATGTAAAAGTGATGTTGAACTGAAAAAGTAAGTTACATTAATGAAATTCAAGCTAACACAAATTCAAGAGGAGAAATATCAAAACAAAGCACATACAATAGGAAACATGACAGAAGTAGCCAACACAATAAGCATAATTATTGATTTACTTTTCATGGTGGCATTAAACAAAATAATGTTTTATAGAAGTTGAAGAGAAGTGTTTTTTTATTACAATGAATAGTTTTATATAATGATAATTAACAAAACATTTGCATGTGCAATAAATTATTTCATTGTTACCAAGACTCCTTCACACTGTAATAAATATTTCTAACATGAGTTTCTTACTAATATTCTGTGTTTTAATAGGCATCAATAGAATAAATAATCACATGGCCTTTTTAGCTCGACATGAAGAATGTACATTTACAAAAATGAAGCTTGTAAGAATAAGTGGAGCTTTTTTTTCATTGAATGAATAGTGAAAAGTCTGTTGTAAAGGTCTTAATTCCTTTCTTAATATGCACATCTCTCCCATAAAACAAGGTTGCTGTCCCTGTAGACTGGCTGCAATTGGGCCTTTCTTTGGTACAGCATCTGCATCCAAGTGGACACTAACACTCTTTTCTTCCTCTTTCAATGTCCTCTGGTGCTAATTGAAGATGTTTGTGACAAGCTTTGAATATGCAGGAAATGCCTAGCAGGAGTCCAGACATTTGTAAATGGAATTTTTGGCTAGCTTGCTATTCACTATCTATAGTATCATTTGAGCTGTATTCTTATTAAACTTAATTCCCCTCTGTAATGTTTAAATCATTATCTGCCAGTTTTAAATTGAATGGATAAAATTTGCAATCTGGAAAAAGATGTGATTTTAATCTATTTCTTTGGAGACTCAATGGATGATTCAAAGTTGGAATATAAAAATAGAAACCAGTGAGATGCTTATTACAGTAAAGAGCTTCAAGGTCATGACATTCATTTATGTTGTCATTTTCAGTACATCCATTAATATTTTGTGTTTTAAATGATGCATTCTTCATTATAAAAATAAGTGCTTCTGTTCCTACTGAAAAAAATGAAATACCTGAGCATAAAGGATTATACTTTTAGAGCTAACGAATTATTTTTTCAAACTGTCATGTAATGTGCCTTTTTAGAATATGCTTCCATGACTTCCTAGTAGAACAGAGAGCTCCTACATCACTTAATGCCCAAAAGAATGAGCTTCTTTTTTTTAAAGGGACAGAATAAGAACAAGGGATTCACTATTATCTAAGGCATGAGGACTTCATGGGAAGTGGGGATTTACACTCCAGTGGCTGAGGAGAGCTGAGGAAATACACGAAAAGTGGAGAAGGTGCCAAAACCTTGTCACCCTGGCCAGTTCCTCCTGGCTTCCACTCTCATCATCAATTTTTACTGAATGGAAAGTTATTTTGAGCAGTGAGAGTCTTCTGCAAATTTCATACAGTCTAACTTCCCAACAAAACCTCAAAAAATTAATCAACAAATTGATGAATTATCAGTCAACAAATGCATCACCTACTCTTGCACAAGGCATTTATCCTAGAAGCTTAAATTGATAGAAGTGAACAATGAATAGTTCCCAGTAGTGTTATCATAAATGCAGTACACAGTTTCTCAAAGAAAATCGGCAGTTGGATTTTTCTATTTTCATCATTTGCTTATTTATTGTTTGTTTAGTTACTTATTTTTCAGTTTTGAGAGTTGAATTGAGGACCTCTTGCATGCTAGGCAAGGACTCTACTACTACCCAGTGATAGTCTCGACACCGTTGGTTTGTTTTCTGAGATTGGGTTTCACACTTACAGCCCACCAGTCTATCTTAGAACTTATTATGGAGCCCAGCTTGATCTTGACATGAATGGTGTCTCCTCCTGCCTCACCCTTTAAGATTAAAGCTTTTACATTTTAATACATGATAATCTTTACAAATATTCTGTTCCTGTGTAAATTAATATTCTGAAGTACTGGGTGAGCAAGAATTCTAAAAATATCTTTAAGGGGGCACACGACTTATTCCACACTAGATTTATTTCAATCGGGTATGCCAGTATAGTCATTAGTCAGTATAGTTAGAGTTCTCATCAGTTTCTTTTCATTCTTTGAAAAACAAATGGATACAAAAGAGAGAAAAGTTTTTATTTTTAATTACTTATATTCTTTAGGGTTTTATATCTGTATTCATATTATTTTCACTACTGATTATTCTATCCCAATTCCTATTACCCCCCCCCTCGTTTCAAGGCTTGTACTTCGCCACCTATCTCCCTCTGCATCTGTGTCCTCCTGTGAACTTATGGCTCTTGTTAATGACATGTTGTCTAGGTACTTGCTACAGTGAGGAAAAAGTGCCAGTAGACATATTCCTGTGGAGAGAGTTTTGTTTTTTTCCTTTTCTCTTCTAACTACACCAGTTTCATGTTTATCAGATAAAGAGTATTTATTATTTTAGTCTTAGAAACAGGGTTTCACATGTCCCATACTAGCCTTAAACTTCCTATGTAACTGAAAATGACCTTGAGTTCCTGACTCTACTCCCTACAGTACTCAATTTACAGGTGTGTACCACTATGCCTGGTTTGTGTCTTGCTAGGGACAAATGTGCATGCTAGGTATTATGGTTATTTTTTACTTATTTATTTTTTTGATTATTGTTGCAGTGAAAAACTTTTCAGACTCAAGTAACTTAAGGGAGAAAGGATTACTAATTAATTTGACTTACGGTTCCAGAGGAGATATAATCGATGATGGTAGGAATCTTATAGTAGAAGGTGTGGCTAGAGGCAGAGGCAGGAGACCAGCTTGGGTCACTGCAGCCATCAAGGAGACAGAGAGAGAGCAAGAACAAGCTGTGAGGAATCAGGGCCAGGCAAGGGTCTTGAGAGAGAACGTAAGTGTGTTCATTTCTTAGCACTGACAGAAAATTCCCAAGAATTGCATTCAAAGCACCAAGGCCACCAAAACCCAAAAACCATTGAAGCCATGGAAGAAGAATGCTTCAAGGAACCTGTGGGCTTCAGCTGTCCACTGACATGGAAGAATAGATTGCAGCATGACACACAAGGCTTGTTTCCATAAACACTTCTTGTATGTGTGAGATTGGTGACATCATCTCTACTAAAGGATAAACAAATGTCAACTATGGTGGCACACATCTGGAATCCCAATATTTGGGCAGCTGACACAAGAGGGTAATTTAAAGCCAGTCTGTCCTATGTGGCTAGTTCCAAGTGAGTGTGAACTGCATAGAGACATCTTATTTTGACACATAAAATGAAATGAATGGATAAAATAAGAAGATAAACCTCAAAATGTGAATGCTTTCTAGCCATGAACTAGATTGGGGGAAAATATTAGTGATACAGTTTGTATGCATCTGACAAGGTATCCACTCACGATTTGCCTAACACTGGAAGATAAATGCTCACCACGTATTGAGTCACAACTCTGTTTTCTTTGTGGGTCAATGGCTTCCCTTTCCTAACAACTTTAAAAAAACAGAGAAGACACAATTCTCAGGTACAATAGTATCAGAGTGCACTAGGAACTGATAAACAGATGATCCTTTCTCATGCTTGGCATAAACTTAAACATGCCATTTACAGTAGGAAATTTACTTTTCTGTACATGCATCATCTTTAACAGAGCCTTAGCTTATTTGGGCTTCATTGCCTTTCAGTCTCTATTGTGGTGCCTGTGTGTGATGTCTATTGTGGTTGGAAAGTTGCTTGCTTCCCAGGATGTCACTGGATGCCACACTAGGCTTGAAGCTATCAGGGAATAGTGTGAAGTAGGAAGCTGTTGCAGTTTGCCTACATGTTGTTGATAAACTGAGGACCAAAGAACTTAGGGGAACAAAAGGATTTATTCTGCCTTACCATTGTCCAGTTTCAGTTCTTAGCCCAGCTTAGCAGTCGTGTCCATACCAACACCAAGAGCTAAAAGAACTGTCCAGCATTTTCTCTTATTCTTAGAAAAGGTATATCTTAGGTAGAGAGGAGAAGACCTGTTGGAGATTGTGGCTGCCTTTTCAATGGACCCATTTCTCAAGTCTGAGGTTATGAATTAGAGTGATAGACCTTACTTCAGTCTCTGTCCAGAAATTAATTCACAAGAGAAATAAGTATGTCTGCATGTTTTCAGTTTTCACCTTTCAATGACTTTTTATATATTTCAAAAGCATGGGAGGAGGGCTGGAGAGGTGGCTCAGGGGTTACACCTCTGCCTTGCAGGCAGAAGGTCCTGAGTTCGGATCCCAGATCCCATGTATAGACGCCAGGCGGAAGCGGGGCGGCCTGCGCTTCTGGTCCTGGTAGGGCGGAGCCTGTGAATCCCGGGGCAGAAGGAGGTGGAGGCATCCATGGTGGTTCACGAATTCATCCGTGGTTCTACACACACACACACACACACACACATACACATACACACGTGCGCGCACACATACATATGCACACACGCACAATTGAATAAATAATTAAAAAAATAAAAAAAAAGGCTTAAAAGGCAAATACTTGTTTAAAAAAAAAAAAGCATGGGAGGAATTTGAAGCTCCAGTTACAAAGCAGATACAAAGCCTACTCAGTCAGCTTTGATCATTCAACATTATTAATATGTGTGTCATTATCTCACACAACTTTGTAAGTGTGTTCAATGATTATGTGCAAATTATAAAGAAAATAAAAAGAAAGTAGCATGAATTTTTTTGGTTAATTATCATTAAAACCCCTTCAAAAGGGAAAGGAATGAATCCTCAAATACTTCTGTCTCAGACTGTGATAATCTTAATAAACACTGAGTGAAGAAGAGCCATGTATGCCCTCCTGTGTGTGTGTGTGTGTGTGTGTAAATAATACTGGAGACTGTAAACTTCTTCCTCTTTTGAGGCAGGGGATGTAAGTAGCATGATTGTCCAGTATGAGCTTTCCACATGACAAGAACAGTTGTTACCATTGTGTTGAATTTGCAAAGGTGTACAAAGCTGCAGGTGATTTGTGCAACTACAGAGAAAGAGTGAAAGAGAGAAAAATTCCTATAAAATGTACAGATGTGTGAGATGGATCTGAATAAAAAGCATTTGTAAGGAAAGAGGAATGAGGGTGTTCAGCTCCACCGGCATTTTGCCTCATGCCAAAGAGCTTATGGTTTTCAAATCTATGTCTATAAACACATGTATCTCCTGCATAATCATACCAAATTATGTTACCACTAGGAGACTACAAATCATTAATTTTATTGCATGAATTTACTAACTATCAGCAAGTCTTTGTAATTTTAACCACAAAGTTCTTAATTACAGAAGTCATCTTAAATTATTTATAATGATTTTTGCCTGTGGCCATGTTAAAGGGATAAAAGCATGAGAAAAAATGCAACCAATGACCAAAGTGAGAACAATCTGATTAAGCAAATCTGTATTGTAATCTTGCATTAAGTGATCTAAGTGTCATCAAGTAAGTAACCTTTGTAATATCAGTGCAAAAAGTACAACTTGTTAAAACTAAAATAACAAATTGAAAATGGCAATGTTGTAATGTTATGTTACTTGCATGCCTCATAGCTATGAGATGTCTGATAGCAGCAGCTATATTGAGCTGAGTTCAAAATTTAGTCCTATTATGAAGTCAGGAGCATGAGGCAGATGGTCACATTTCATCTGCAGTCAGACAATGAAGAATATGAATGCTTAGGGTCAGTTTACTTTCTCAGGCCAAGAGACCAGCCTGAGGGATGGATGATTTAATAGTAAATCAATTAATCCCTCATTGACATTCCCAACAGCTAACCTAAACGAGATAATCCTTCTGAAGCTTGTCCAGAGATGTGTCTCCTAGTTGATCCTATATCCTATCAAGTTGACAATCAATACAAACATTACAATATTTTTTGTAGCTAGACAGTTGCTATATTAATATATACTGGAATTTTTCTGTGATATTTTTTGAAACTAGGTCATGCTATGTAGTCAAGGGTGACCTCAAACTCACAATCCTTTTGCCTTAGCCTTGATGATAATGCAGTTACAGGCATGCACAACCATATCTGTTATTGTTTTGAAACAGCAAATTACTTGAAAGAAAGAATGTGATAGATCTGAATATACTTTAAAAACACTGAAAGCAAAAGCTTTCTTGCCTTTATTGTTAAAGAGAACAACTACTTTGTAATAAGAACTAACTGTAACCTGTGTAAAATTTTCTGTTTACTAAAGAAGAGGATCTTCTCAGTGTGTAGCAGGAATAAGGGAGGAAAGAAAATCGTCTGGGGAGACTTTGAGCCAGTCATATGTAGAGATTTCATTTCTTTTACATGATGTATTTTAAAATATTCTATTACATATTATTAGCTTATCAATATGTATACATGTGCATATGTCCTCAAGTATTAGAGGCTATTCATTGAAGCCATAGTACATGTGTGGAGATCAGAGGAAAACATACAGGAGTCAGTTTTATCTTTCCACCATGTGGGTCCCAGAGATTGAATTCAGATCATCAGGCTTAGCAGCAAACATCTTTACTAATTGAGTCATCTATCCAACTCATATCATACACATTTATTACATGTGATGTTACAATGTATATTGTGTTGTTATCCCTGCTTCACAGGGATATCACAGGGATGCTGTTATCCCTAGCATAACAGTCAAAGATAAATAAATCTCATTTCCATGTGTTTTGAAACTGGTTCCTTATGAAAAAAATTCCCAAGTTCAAAGTTTTAATTCTTATCTTGACAATTCTATCAATAATACAGCAAAAATATGAGCTTTCTTCCTGCCACAGTTCATCTTTCTTAAAGGAAGACGTATATTAACACAACACCAGAATCAGGTCTACAGCTTTGATGTATTTACATGCGTATTCTTGTGTGGTTTATGTTTTTGTAGGAATCTTTATATCTACTTGTTCCATTTACTAATATGCTAATATAATAATTATTTTGAGTTGCTCTTGATCTTCAACTAATTATAAGGTGGTAAAGAAAACACTGTCTATTTAATAATATTGGACAGCAAACAAAACTAATTGACCCGTCCATTTATAATCTAGCTTCTGACTTGTTAGTTGGGCAGCAGTACTTAATAATATGAGACAAATCCAAACAGAAGGTTATTAAGAACACTATGTAACCAGTAATTATCCTTTATCATGATGTATTGATATCCAAAAATGCAATGATAGCCAATGGAAACATGACAATACACACTTTTCACTGTCCCTGCTTATTAAATTTATAATACAATATAACCTAAAATATATAGCATCAAAATGTCTAAGCAATATTTATATTGTCTTACATTTTTGTTCATAAAATTTTTCTTCATAAATGAATCAATAGCTCTAGATTTCTGTACAGGTAGACTTTATGTGACAAAGTTTTCATCACATGATTGAATGGCTTGCCACTCTGCTGTCCTTGGAGAGATCAAGTCCATTTACCTAGCCTAGACTGCAAAGACATTTCCATGAATAAGACTGGATTTTTCTCTCTGGTCCATGGCTTGAGCATGAAGCTATTAGCATACCAAAACCTTTGTAGATTTTTTTAAGTGTGTCAGTAACTCTGAATGTCCACATTAATCTGTTGGTCAGGGCCCATTTCTTGTCCATCTTTATAACACAGACCTTGTTATCAACCTGCTCATATTTCAAGACCAAGTTGAGAGTGCTATTAATTGTCAACTTGATACAATCTAGAATCATCTGGGAGAAAGGTTTCTATGCAAGTCAGTAGGAGATTATTTTAATCAGGTTAATTGAAGTGGGAACACCCACTTGCAGAGGTACCACACTCTCTGTTCCTGGGCTCTGTGCTTTATAAGAAAATAAGCTAAGCACTAAGAAGCATGCATGCATTAGTCCATATTTTACAGTCTTGATTGTGGTTATACTATGACCAGTTGTCTCCAGTTACTGCCGCAGTAACTCCCCCTACCATGATAGACAATGAACTGGAATTGTAAGCTTGAAAAAACCTTTTCTCCTTCAAGGTTCTTTTTTTCCCATCGTATTCCAACTACATCACTATAAAGGAACTAATACAAATATGTGCAAAGTATGAATTGTTTTATATGACAAGTTCATTCAGAAATGTACCGAGAAATACTAATACTTGACCTGAGTTAGTCATGTGTTCTGCTCTCCAGTTAGCATCAGTGATGTAAATAAGTGGACCAAACCCAACTGGAAGATAGAAATCTTGGGGTAAGGCTGATGTTATTCAGGTAGGAGCTTGGTGCTCAAGACAGAGCATAAATAAATGTACATAATATACATTTGTACAATGAAATAATGTGTGGAATATTCTAGCACAGTGAGTAAACAATTTCTGGAATTGCCCAGGATTGGACATTTAGAATAAATAGGAATAATATATTTTTCCATATATGTTTAAAATCTACTAAAAAGATTGAGTTATCTTAAGCATATGGTCTGGAAAATCTTCTTCCTTAATAGTAAGAGAGGTGGCCTGAAGAGAGGTAACTTGCTATACCACAGAGGTCTCAGCCCACATAGGAGTAGACAAGCTAGAGGGAACCCTGGGGTCCATGGAAGCATGCAGGCGGAAAGATGGGAGGGTGAGAGGGCATGGTGAAGGGAAGGGAAGTAATAGAAGGGAGGGTGAGGAAGAGAGCTGGGATTAATACTCAATATGCTTGTAAAATTAGGGAAAAACATAAAGTAAAATAAAAAAGATAAGTTTACTAAAAAAAGAAAAATATAAATTTAATTTCATGTGTTGATTTAAGCATTCATTAAATATAAATATTTAAATAAAAATGGAATCTATCTCTCAGGAAACAGGACAGAAATGTTAACTTGTTCTTTTACTTAGTTTGCGAAGTCACAGGTTTCCATAAGAAATTCTCATGCATACATGTTTGGCTGAGAGTAATCTCCCCTCTCACTGCCCTCTGTGCCTACTTGTCCTTCTACATGCAGAACTCTCCTTTCTAATCTCACAAAGAATGTATTTTTTTAACTTCTTTCCTTCTTTAAAGCTTTGTTTTCAAATTCTTTTTTTTTAATTATTCAATTGTCCGTGTGTGTGTGTGTGTGTATGTGTGTGTGTGTGTGTAGAAGCATGGGCAAATTCGGGAACCACCATGGACCACCTCCACCTCCTCCATGTTTACTCTATTTTCAAATTCTTGTGGGTCTGTTTTAAGTATCTTGGTCTCCACACATTCTTATTCCACACAAATACACATAACATTGAATGCCAGAAGTCACACTGCTGCACAAAAGCTTTTTAAATTCATGAGATCCCATTCGACAACATTGCCTATGCCTATATCTTGACAAGTTTTTCTCTACTTTTCCCTCTAATTATTTGAGTTTTAAGGCCTACACTGAGGTTTTCAATTCATTTGGAGATGATTTTTGTGCAGGATGATTTATATATATGGATGTAGTCTTCTGTAGATGTAGACATCTGTTTTCCTATCACAATCTGTTGAAGATGTTATCTTTTCATATGTTTGTCAAAAATAATAATTTTCATATGTTTGTCAAAAATAATGTCTTTCAATGTGTGCCTTCTTTTATTCTAAAACAATTTTTACTATAACACAATATTATTGTTATTCTTTTTTATTCTTTGACAGTTTCATACATATTTACTCCATGTTAACTAATTTGATTCCATTCCCCTAAAATAGTGTTTATTAAAGTCAGTCACATGCACACACACACACACACACACACACACACACACACAATCCTAGTGTGTGTTTTGTAATTGCTAATATTGTCAACCTGACACCCAGAGGGCAGAACTCTGGGCCCAGTTGAGATTTTCTAAATTAGGGTTGGCCTCTGAACAAGCCTGTGAGTCATTTCTTGATTGCACTATTTGAGATGGGAAGACCAAGTCCAGATTGAGCAGGACCATTCCCTGTGCAGGTGGTGGGGCACTGCAGGAAGATGGAGAGACAGCACATGCTAAGCACTGCAAGCAGGCAAGTGTTATCTGCTTCCTGCTCTTGCAGTGGATACCAGGTGAGCTGCTGTTTTGAGCTACAGCTTCTCTGCAGTGAGAGACTGTAACCTGGAATTGTGAAAAAATTAAACCTTCTTCTCCCTCAAAGTTGCCTTTGTAAGGTATTTTATCTTTGTAACTGTAACAGAAATAAAGCAGATTTTTTTTATTATGCTCCACTGATATACCTAACTCTTTCTGTACCAGCATCGTAGCGTAACGTTTTTCTTTTCTTTTCTTTTCTTTGAATTTTATTATTTATTCAATTGTGCATGTGTGTGTATGTATGTATGTGTGTGTAGAACCACAGACGAATTGGGGAACCACCATGGACCGCCTCCACCTCCTCTTTGTTTACTCTGCCCTGGAATTCACAGGCTCCGCCCTGCCAGGACCAGAAATGCAGGCTGCCCCCGCTTCCGCCTGGCGTCTATACGTGGGGTCTAGGATCTGAACTCAGGACTTCTGCCTGCAAGGCAGAGGCTTAATCCCTGAGCCACCTCTCCAGCCCCATCATTTTTCTTTACAAAGAAGTCTGAATAAAAGATCATTGATAGGATTGCAACTTATTTTTTATCTTTGATCTTGGTTTCTGACATAATATTTAAGCATGATAATCATTTAGACCAAACAATTTGAAGAATCAACCAAAACCTTAGAAGGAAAACTAAACTGAATAAATGCAAGAAGAGTTATTGTATATCAAATGAGCAATGTATATGGCAGCTATAATGATCTAGTATTTAAAATATTTCGTGTCTTTTACCTCAGTTATATCTAAAATGAAAAAAAGTTTCTACTAGTGACATTAATGTTTTCAGATCTATTTCTATCTCCATCCATATGGATTATGGAATGAAGATCTGACAGGATATATCAATACGCAGGTAGTATTAAAGAATATAAAAGTTAGCTAAAAGTTTGCCCTACAAAATGCTTCATATTTTATTGGTTAATGGATTCATCGAATTTTATTTGTTATATCACCAACTGACATTCATTAAATATGAGTTCCTGACTTCTGGTTCCAAGGCCAGCTGTCAAGAACCATCTGTCTATGATTTCTGCTCTATGTGTGGAACAAAAAAGAAAAAATAAGAAAAAAAATATAAAAGAAAATATAAACAGTTACTTAGACATGCTGAAAGAAAGAAAAAAAGGTGTAGAATTGTCAAAACATGAAGTGATCTTCATGGGCATGAGTTTCCTATATTTTTTATATCAACTTATGTTTTGCCACAAATAGGGGTAAGGTAGGAGATTAGATCCAAGAAGAACAAATCTCCTGAGAATGTCAGACTTTGTTGTAAGTTGGAGCTGTCAAAGGGTCTCCTGTACAGTATGATGCTTGACTCTCTTAGGGGAAGGGCCATGCAAGACATTTTCTGAAATCCTGCTGAACACTCACAACAGCCAGTTCCTCTCTTATTACTCATTCTTATGAAAGATCCTAATCAGCACAGTGCATACCAAGAAAACTGAAGACATATTTGAATCATTGTGCCCAGAAATAAAGTCAGAATCTATGATCTCAGTATAACCCATGTGGCTTTCTGCTAATGTAAGACCATCAATATTCTACTAACAATATAACAGGGCTTCAAGAACACAAAAGAGTACAATAGTCACAGTCGAGATACAATTGAAATTTCACCAATAAACTAAGAACTAATGAAATGTAACCAGTTCTCCTAGGATAAGATCAGTAATAGTTTACAATGTGAAAACAGCTTATGATGTGGGATCATTGAACAAAAATTGAGATCCGCAAAACTCTAATAAATATGGTGAACAAAAAAACATACCTATACTGATGGAAAAGCAGAAGAAATCATTCCAGGAGCTAAGAGGAAGGTCTGACATTCAGAGATAATAAAATGGATAAGGAAATCATCAATATGCCTGAAAAGTCAGGAAAGGAAAAGAAAGGGGACTGGAAGATGGCAGAGTTGATGAAAGGTTTGCTCTACAAGCCAAAGGTTCTGAACGTGGATCCTCAACAACTTCATGGAAAGCCAGGTATGATGGGATACCTGCAATAGCAGCACTGAGGATGCAGAAGCAAGATGCCTGGAGTTTGTGGCAAAAGGTCCAGCCAATGGGTGAGGTCTAGAGTCGATAAGAGACTCTGTCTCAAAAATACAATGGAGAGGGCTGGAGAGGTGGCTCAGGGGTTAAGCCTCTGCCTTGCAGGCAGAAGGTCCTGAGTTCAGATCCCAGATCCCATGTATAGACGCCAGGCGGAAGCAGGGGCGGCCTGTGTTTCTGGTACTGGTAGGGTGGAGCCTGTGAATCCCGGGGCAGAAGGAGATGGAGGCGTCCATGGTGGTTCCCGATTCATCCGTGGTTCTACACACACACACACACATGCGTGCACACATACATACACACACACGCACAATTGAATAAATAAAAAAATTTTAAAAATACAGTGGAGAGAAGTTAGCTTCCATATACACAACCAGTCACACAGATATGCACATAAAAGGAAGTATAAAATATCTAGAAGGGTTTCAATGTAAATGGACATAGATAAATAAATATACAGTTAGGAATATACAGTTAGGAACCAAGGAAAGACTGCAAGATTAAACTAAACAACATTTAAAAAATGATCTTAAATGGATGTTTGTGTAATAATACAGTGTAAATATACATTGGACCAAAATAGACAAACTTAAAAATATAAAAGTCTATGATCATGATAAGTGATTTCAAATTTTGCTGCAACTGATATGTATACTGTAAATGAAAATCACTAAAATACAGAAAATGTGAAGAAAACTATAAAGCACTTTGACCTATGCCACAAAATTTAAAATATGCATTCTTTTAGATACATATAATACAGTTAATCATTAAATAAGTTATTCCATAGCATGGAAAATAAAACAATCTTTATTAAATATAAGAGAGCACATTGTCATGATGAAACTCAATAAAAATTAATAAAAATTCAATGATAAACAGTAATTAAACATATCTTGCCTTCAAAAAGAGATTTTTGAATGATGCAAAAGCTAAATGTGAAATCATAAGGAAAATATAACTTACCAAATTTTAGGACTTAGATGAAATAGGTTCAGCAGAAATCTTAAACTGATGCATTTTTATGAAGGAAGAAGGTATCACAAAGTGGGGCTGAGGAGATGACTGGACCATTACGTTTGCTTACTACACAAGCACAAGGTCCAGTGCTTAAGTCAGCAATACCCATGTTAAAAATTAGATTTGGCAGCATGCACCTGTGAACTGTCAGCATTAGTGTAGATGACACAGGCAGGAGGATGGATTACTGGGACTCTCTGGCCTCTAGCCGAGACAATTAAAGTCTAATTCCAGATGTAGTGAGAGACATTGTCTCCAGGGATAAGGCAGCAACCAATAGAACAGGCCACCCAACATTCTCCTATGTCCCCTGCATGTGCATGGAAGCTAGCACCTGCATATCCACCTGGATCCATGTAATACATACACTTACTGCACTACACGCACCTATAAGCATAGGTATGCTATGGAAACCATGGGTTTCACTTTAAGACACAGATGAAAAACAGCAATATAAACTCAGACTAAAGCAGTGGACATTATCAAAACAGACACAGTAAAAAGTAAAGCAAACATAGAAAAATCATTCTGGGAAATCAGTGAGGAAGATTAGCTGACTTTTTAAAAGATTGACAATATCGACAAACCCTTCAGTAGACATGTTCATCAATGAAATATGACTACCATGATGGATCTTGTAGTAATTATAATGGACAATAGAAAAAGTCTTTCTGAAAACTGAATACCAACACATTCAACATGTTTGAGGGAACAGAAATCTTCTTGTTAAAAACAATAAACTAAGGGAGAAAAATAAGAAACTGATAACTAAAGAAACAAATTTGCAGTTTTCCCTGCTTTTTGTGTTTTCTAGCAAATCTTTTGATGTTTTGAAAAGTAAACTTACATAGCACAGACTGGCCCAGAACTTACTGTACAGTTGAGACTGGCTTGGAAACTGTGATTATCCTGTCTCTACAGGCCTGAGTCAACAAACTTGGCTCATGAGTTTTGAATACAAGAATTTATTATCAAGATCGATGTTTTTTTCAAAATTAGTATCTTTTCCTCCTTATATTTTCATTGTTCAGCACATATATACTATGCATCACACTATGTATCAAAGCCATTTATTCTTAGTCCTCCTGTATTCATGCTGGAAGAAGGTATTAACTGGACAATTGAAGGTCGGAACTCTAGGCACAGTTATGAAGAATTGATAGTTTGGCTCCAGGCTAGCTTGCAAGGTATTGTCTGATTGATAGGGAGTGCCCAGCCCATGGTGAGTGGGACTAATTCCTGGGCAGGTGAATAAGATGGAGGAATTGATTAAGAAGTTTGGCATCCTCCTGTATACTTGGCCAGATATAACAATTTGTAAAGGGAGGATTGTTCCTCTCGCAGCAGTCCTATGGGCATGGCGTGGCCAGTGAACTCAGACCATGGTATTCCTGTAGACGCTCCTGCCAAGCTAGATTAAGAAGTGTAATCTAACAATCATAAACCAGAATAAAACACTTTGTTCCCCTCAGGTGTGTGATTGTGAATTTATCAGCAACCATCCTGAGTAAATGGACATGCATTGTTTGTTGATACACTAAGTTTACAAGGGTTTCTGGTATGAACATGAGCAGCGGATATCAGTTGGAGCCTTGACAACTTGTCTGTGATTACCTCAATAAAGAAAATGTTAGGCAATGACCACCAACTGCCAATAATTTCACATGAATGGGCGGGGTCTCATGAGTTTCATTACAGAATGTTTTGCAGATCCTTCTGCCAATATGCATAGCTCCCAGGTGCTCATGAATGCAATTGCCATATCATGTTTGATGACTCTATTTCAAGCACTCCTTTCTATAATCTGCCTCTTGCAATTTTTCTGCTCACTCATTCTGTTGCTGAGCCTTGGCAAGGTTGACACAGACATCTCATTTACTGCTGAACACTCAACATTTGCTTGTCCCCAGAGCTTTTTTTTTAATTTTATTATTATTATTCAATTGTGTGTGTGTGTGTGTGTGTGTGTGTGTGTGTGTGTGTGTAGAACCACGGGCGAATTCCGGAAGCACCGCTTCCACCTCCTCCTTGTTTACTCTGCCCGGGGATTCACAGGCTCCGCCCTACCAGGACCATAAACGCAGGTCGCCCGGGCTTTCTGCCTGGCATCTATACATGGGGTCTAGGATCCGAACTTAGGACCTTCTGCCTGCAAGGCAGAGGCTTAACCCTTGAGCCACCTCTCCAGCCCCAACCCCAGAGCTTTGACCAGATGTTAGTCTCTGAATTAAAACTGTTGTGCAATGATCAAGGTTTCCTGAAGAATAGTCTAAAGGTATAAACATAAATATTTCTAAGGAAAACTAACGATATATCCATTAAGTAAAGCAACAATATTAGTTTTCGCTGAAGAGCCTGTTACCTCCCAAACCAATAGGTTTTGACTTGTTTGCAGTAACAGACAGCAGTGGGAATATCTAGTATAGCAGATCAGTTATGTAGCACAGACTTCAGAGGTGGATAAGCTATTGTTTCTTCACAGGAAGCCTCCTAGCATCTTGCAGTTCTATGTACACTAGCCAGCAGGAAGGAAGTTTCCAGCTCAGTACCAGCTTGATTTCTCTATGCTCTGTAATAAAATTGTGTCTTCAGCAAGAGGGCTTTACCATCACATTTGATAACCAACCAAGAACTATGGCAATAGTTTGTACTGTGTGAGGAACCTCTGGGACCACTCTGGCCACCAATTCACAGGGAGGTGTTGCACATGTGGAAATGAGATTTTTACTTTAAAACCCCTAGCTTCTGAAAGCAGCATTTATTCTCCCTTGGTCCTTTTCTATTTAAACTTTTTCTTCCCAGGTATTCCTATCCCATCTACTTTAATATGCAGTATACATTACTCTCTCCTCCTCTTAATGCCTCCTCCATCCTGGCCTATTTTGTTTCCCAGTCCCTAATGACATTCATTCCAACACATCTAAAAGTTCCAATATAATATGTGCATATGAGGGGGAGCATATGCATTTGTCTTTCTATTACCACACACAAGATGAAACTCCAGTCACACAATATGACTTTTTTATTACACATTTTATTTTTGCCTAATCATACAAGCTTAATAGGTACTCCCTTTCCTTTCCCTACCCTCTCCCCTCTCTCATCATCATTGCACTCTACCCCCCTCCTAGATCCAAAATAGACAAATAAATCAGTGGATAAAAGTTGAAGACTCAGATATAAGCCCACATAATTATAGCCATTTGATCTTTGACAAAGGGGCCCAAAAAACTCAATGGAAAAAGAATAGCATCTTCTACAAATAGTGCTGGCAAAACTGGAGGTCCATATACAGAGGGTTAAAACTGGACCTTGTCACCATGCACAAAAAATCAACTCCAAATGGATGAAGGACCTTAATGTTAAGCCAGAGACTATAAAAACCCTAGTTGAAAGGGTAGGGAACTCCCTGGAGCTGATTGGGCTAAGCCAACAGTCCCTAAAGAGAAACCCAATAGCACAGTCACTAGAACCAACACTCAACAAATGGGAAATTAAAGAGCTTCTGTTCAGATAAAGAGATTGTAAATCAAACAAAAAGGCAACTCACAGAATGGGAGAAAATTTTCACTAACCACATATCTGATAAAGCTGTATTATACGGAGTGCACAAAAAACTTAAAAAACTAAACGCCAAGGAGATAAATAGTCCAATTAGAAAATGGGCCTTGGCGGGCGGAAGCGGGGGCGGCCTGCGCTTCTGGTCCTGGTAGGGCGGAGCCTGTGAATCCCGGGGCAGAAGGAGGTGGTGGAGGCGTCCATGGTGGTTTGCGAATTCGTCCGTGGTTCTACACATACATAGACACACACACACAGACATACACACGCGCACACACACACACACGCACATGTGCACAGTTGAATAAATAATAATAAAAAAATTTAAAAAAAAGAGAGAAAATGGGCCTTGGAACTCAAAAAAAACTTTTCCAGAGATGAAAACAAAATGTCTTACAAGTATCTATAAAAATGCTCCACATCCCTAGCCATCAGGGAAATGCAAATTAAAACTACCTTGAGATATCATCTCACCCTGGTCAGGTTGGCAAAAATCCACAATACAAACAATACCAAATGCTAGAAAGGATGTGGAGAGAAGGGAACTCTCACATATTGCTGGTGGGAACGCAGGCTTCTACAGCCACTCTGGAGATCAGTGTGGTGATTTTTAAAAATGTTAAGGATTGAAATGCCTTGTTCTACCACTACTGGGAATAATCCCCCCAAATACAGCCATTCACTATAGTGACATGAGACAACCTTGTTCATTGCAGCACTATTCAGAATATCACTTTTTGTAGCTGAACAAAATAGCCACAATGAACGTTGACCATTGAGGTATCTCTGTAGCAAGACTCATGGTCCTTCAGTGCATGTTCAGGAATATTACGGCTGGATCACATGGACACTCTACAGATAGCTTTTTGAGCTGTCTCTTCACTGATTTCCATTTTACTGTACCAGCTTACATGCCCAAATAGGGTATAAACATGCTTTAAGAGATGTGGATCAAGCTCCATTGTCTTCAACAACTTGAGTTTGACCTGGGGACGTAGGGATGCTAAGTCCACTCATCTGAACAACCATCATTAGGAGGACAGTGGGAGTGTTGCTAAAGTAAGGGTTCTAAGTTTTCTAACCTCTCCAGTCAGGATGTACCTGGGACAGGGAAGTCCTGTAGAGTTTTACAGTGAATTCTACCATATAGCCAAGAAATAAAGAAGGCAAATGCCTATACATATTGTCATAGTTAGATATAGGTGTCAACTTGATGGTTGAAGGTTTGAGCTCGGGCACATTTGTAGAGAATTGATAGTTCAGTTAAGCTTATAGCAAAATGGCAGGAGACTGTTTAATAGGGAAGGCCCAGCCCATGGTGGATGGGACTAGTCCTCGCGTTGATGAATGAATTGGAGGGAACTATTTGAGAAGGGAGGCATCCTTCTGCATTCTTGGCCAGACATGTTGATCTAGCAAGTAAGGATTGTCCCTCTCTGAGTCATTATGTGGATATTTTATGGCCAGTTCCCTCAGTCCTGGTTTTGGTGTGAGCTCTCCTGCCAAGATGGACAAACAACTGTAACCAGGAATCATAAGAAAAAATAAACCCCTTGTTCCTTTGAAACATTTGATGGTGATTCTATCAGCATTAATGCAGATGAACTGCTGCATATATCATAAATATATGATAATTGCCCAAATAGATTTACAAGTTCCATATGAACAGTATCAAAAATTTTAAAATATTATATCTCTTGAGTACAATTTCAGCAAATTATTAGAAAGTAAATTATGCCCAAAGGTCCTGTAATATACAAAGTTACTGCAACATCCAGGAAATCAAAAGAACATTAAATCACTGGAAACTGATAATGGTCATAAGCTAAGAATTAAAGATTAATTAGAAAGTAATCATGTCCATGACAAGAAACATTACAAATAAAATCCAGAAAAGCTATATTTTATAGCATGCAGAACAAAAAAAGTAATTAGATAAGTCAGTTGAGAAATATCTGATAATTCTATATGAAAATTAAAAAACATCATTACTCAGAAGTGGTAAGGACTTAAATAAAGAGAATATATAACACATATATGGGTTAAATGACTTAATATTGATGAAGGTCCTGAAAGGACATTATGTTAGCCACATAGTTCTTATCACTATTGCAGCACATTTCAGAAAAAATTGCAAGTTGATTCTGAAGCTGAGATAAAAATGCAAAGTTCTTAGAAAATTAAAATGAACTTTTACAATTAAGAAGAATATTTAGAGGACCTACCTGACATGATTTCAAGGATTGCTATAAAAAGATAGCAATCAAGACACTTTTAATGTTGGGAAAAAGATAAACACAGAAACCACTAGGTCATATACAAAGTTTCAAAATAGACTAACATGGATGTGGTTAATTGATGGTTTGTAAAGATGCCAGCATAATATAGTAGGATGAAGGAAACATTTTCAACATAGGAACAGGTTCAGACAACCAGAAATAAAGGCGAAAATAGAATATGTAATGTAAATAAACATAAACACTGTAGAAATCCTAGAAAAATTGAAAACCATAAATATGAATTCAAAAGAAAAGATAGCAGTCTATAAACATACTTGTATGAAATACAAATTAAGAAGGGAAAGTATGGGGCTGGAGAGGTGGCTCAGGGATTAAGCCTCTGCTTTGCAGGCATAAAGTCCTGAGTTCAGATCCTAGACCCCACGTATAGACGCCAGGTGGAAGCGGGGGCGGCCTGCGCTTCTGATCCTGGTAGGGCGGAGCCTATGAATCCCTGGGGCAGAGTAAACAAGGAAGAGGTGGAGGCGGTCCATGGTGGTTCCTGAATTCGTCCGTGGTTCTACACGCACAAATACATGCACACGCGCACACACGCATACACGTACAATTGAATAAATAATTAATTTTTTTTTTTAAAAAAGGGAAAGTATCACATACTTGTTCCTTCTAGCATTGTTTAATTGTCTCTGGGTTCTAGATGTCGCATCCCAGAGAATTTTGTTGTTGTTGTTTTGCCCTATCTTCCTCTCCCAGTGTTGCTCTACAAATTACAAGAACCTATTAATGGGGAAGACATAGGCCTCAGATGTAAAGCAAATTTTGAAAGTTTAGCTAAGAATACACCACATCAAACTTGCTTTCAAGATCTCTCATTAATCCATTATTTGGAGGAGCACTCAGTGGTCAATTTCAAAGCCTCCTTCTGCAACAGAAGGTCTTTGATACAGAAAAGCACAACTAGCCAAAGAGTAGAAAATAAATGACTGCTGAGTCCTTGGCCCTAAATGGAACTTCTAAGCCATCCCTAAATTCACCCAAGGTTCAGGTAACATTGCAGAAAAGGTGGCAGTAAGACAATAAGAGCCTCACTTGGAACAGTGGTGGGCCAGACATCATCTCCTAGACATGTCAGGGCTGAGGCATCCATGATTTCATGGTAGATATGTATATGTTCACAAGAATGGCATGTTATTTGTCCTATCAACATCTCACCATGAAAGGAGAAAAATCTCAAGAAGCATCACACCTTCCTGTGACACTGATGAGAACTAATGCTAATAGACAAAAAAAGGAAGATGCTATCCTTAGTGGTATACCCATTGATCTATGATACTTGCTGAGCATGAATCATGTCAGGCATGTGTCATCAAAGGCAAAACAGATGAAACCCACGGGTTAACACAAGTGAAAAGATTTGAAAATATCTCCTCTGTCAGAGGAGATAAAGGTTTACAAGGGGAAAAGGATTAAAGGATAAAAATAACATAAATCACTATATTCATGTGTGCAATATTAAATAAAATAATATACATTAAAAGAGATATTTTGAATGTTTAAATTAAGATATTTTGTTTTCTCAAAGAAAATTTGACAAGCTACTGTTAAAAAATTCATAAATGTCAGGAGTAGATACCCCACATTTGTAAAACCTTCATCTAGGACAGTGAGGTAAGGGGTCCAAGCATCGAGACATACCTTTACTGAAAAACAAAAAGGCAAGAAAAAGAGAAAAAATATATAGTCAGATATGAAACAGAAGACTTTAAGATTTTAATGCCTTTTGACTTGGGTTCTGGAGAAGGCTCAGTTTATAAAGAACGTGCTGTACAAGCATGACTATAGCTGTTCAGACTTCTCTATTACAGAATACAATTACATTCTATAGCAATTGTGGAAGCATCTTTATTAACTGTATCCCAGCAAGGAAAAGAGGTCTAAAAAATTTCCCATTAACTCACCAGTCAGCCAACCTGTCTAAGGAACAGAGTAGAAACTAATTTTCAAAAACAAGGAGAAAAGATAAGGAACAATATGCAGTGGTTACACTCTATTGAATCACATGTACTGTGACATGCATACACGTTTCTCCCCCTCCCCGTCTCTCTCTTTCACACACACACACACACACAAACACAAGGAAAGAGAAACTCAGATCATTGAAAAATGTAGGTACTGTGTAAGTACAAATTAAGACCACAAATTGAAATAACAATACATATTGATTTGATGAAGTAAAAATAATAAAATGGATCAAGCCAAATGTTCTAGAGGCTACTGTGACTGAACATTTTACATGCTGCTCCTGGCAATTTAATGATATCTTTTACCTCGGAAAGAAATCTGTTATGTTTTTAGATCATTAAACAAATACACATTAGGCAATGTAGTGCTTCAATTCCCAAGATCTAGCCCAAGGGAAGGGAAGATACATTTTAAAGGAAGATCTTTACATGCTTTTCTTGGTAATACTTTTCATGAGAGCAGAAAACTACAATTGTGTTATAAACAACTCAAATATCCACAGGTAAATATAAACAAATTGTGCATATTACTATAATGGCCTACTAATATAGAACAAATGAACCATTTATCCACATAGTAAATAGAAGAGTGTCAAAATTATGCTTAGTTAAAGAAAAAAATTGAATTCATGCTGACCAAAAGCAACCTGCCACTTGTCACAGATAAATAGACAGAGTTTATAGTAAATTATGAAAATTTAATTTGAGTCAATTTTCACTCTTATCACACTTAGTCTCAGTGGGGAAATTACATCCACACCAAAAAGTATAACAAAGCAGGTTGAAAAGTTTTCCAGTAAAGCATGGAAAATAAAATAACTGCTTAAAAGATAAAGGAAGTACATTTTGCTTTCATCTAGAAACTTCAAAAGTTTCATGAGAGGAGGAGATATGAGTTCTGTTTCTGTTTGGGGGTGGAATTTTGGTAGGTGGGTTTTGCAAGTGAGAATCAAACATGAATAAAAGATAGTCCAGATAAAAGTGTTAACAAAAATCCCATAGAAAAGGATTTAAGGTAGAGGGATAAACAGTTGTTCCACGGAACCCAGCCTTCTCCACATACCAGGAGTGTACTCCAAAAAGCAAAGGGAAATACTGTCTCATGCAGAGGAAATCCCCTCTTTCCATATCCCACTGCATCATTAATGCAAATGAGGGATGCTGTAGACTGTGGAAATAGTGCTTGGTTGATTACATTCCATAGCTCTTGACTCATGTCCTATAGAAAAATAATCTGTTTGCCTTGGCAGTTGAAATAAGAAAGTAGAGGAACAAAGACCACTGACGTTCAGATCGTGGATCTTTCATGAGCACAGGATGTGTGACAGCTCTTCAACCAGCAGCTATCAGACTCCATTTTCGAGTTTAGCAGCTTCTCGGAACCCTTCGTAGAGATTGGATTTCTCTAAACTTCACCAAGATGATGCCTAAAACTGTGACATGATGAGTAGGTGTCATGATGCCAGTGTAAGCGACCATTGTCTGTAGCTTGTCCCACTCTTATGTCCATTATGGGAAAATGAGGGCATGCTACAGACATTTATTAAAAAATACTATGACCATTTATAAATAAATGAAGCTCCCAGATATTTTCCTCCCAGATATTTCCTCCTTAACACCAGAGTGGTGTTAAGATGGAACTGTATAGAAACATGAGAGGAGCATGGAACTGTCCCCATGGTGACAATGCTGAAGAGGGAATGGCCATAAGGCTGAGCAGTAGTGTGCAAAGATTCAGCATCTGGGTAGGAAAGCAGTGTTCAGTGCATGTATGTGATAAAGAAAAGAAAAATAACAGATAACTCCAACTTTTAGTCTTGGGTGTCCTAGAAATTAACCGCACTATTAACAAATTCAGAGGTTTTAATGACACCTTCTGGTTTGGGATGGGGGTGGGAGGAGAAGTGAGCTTAGTGGAGGGTGTGTGTTTTTACGTGGGAAACATGACAGCAGTGACTATTACCCACTTCGGAGTCACATTTCTATGTGACTGAACACAGGATTTTGTCTGGATTTCAGTGTGTTACGCTGAGTAAAAGATTAAAAAGAAGGGGGATTTTTAGAAACAAACCTCCCATGTTTCAACTAACTTTACTGACAAAGCAGTGCTAATGGTAGGAGAGTTTGGGTTCAAGTGAGCTTTGCATTGCAATTTCTCTCCCAATTGCATCTCAGCATCTCATTCAGATTCCTGTTGTTACAGCAGGGAAGGAATTATAATGCTAATTCATCTTCAGTCACTGTGGTACACTGTAGGATTAGGTGTTCACAATGGCAAACATAAGGTTGGCAATGAAAGCAGTAATCTTCATTCCACTCTCACCATGACCAGCAAAAAACTTAATAAAGCATTGGTTTTATTGAAATACCCGCAAGAAAAAAAAAAAAGAAGCATGGTCATCACTTCTCAATGTCTAGGTCATTTCATTTTGTGTGCAGAAAAAGAGAAGCTTAAAGGAAGAACATGTAAATCCTTTCCCTATCTGATCCCACGTGAACAAAGTATTGCCATTGAAGGGGGATCTATTATTGCAGCATTCTTCAGAACAACAGAGATGGATGACATAAAGTATATTTACCGAGCAAAGCTATTACATTTACAGATAATGCCTCACTCAATAAAGAGGATCTGTAAAAACTGAACAATATATCCTTTTATACATGCTGCTACCTTTAGAAATGTACTTTCGATTGCATTTATATCAAAGCAATAACAGAAAGCTGAGCACTTAAAAATATAGTACATCATCCTGGACAAACATGCCACCATTGTCTGCTTTCTACAGGTGCATATAATTCTTACAGGAGGAAAGGAGGGTTGGGAAGCAAATTATCTAAAGTGTTTTAGTTTACAACGAACCACCTTTATATTCTTCAAATCACTAAATTTCCATTAAGGTTTTGATTGAAGAGCAAAGATAACCACAGCCATTTGCAACTGCTAATCCATAACTGAATCTCCAAGGACTGGAAACTTATCACGGCTTTTCATGCTGCAATTTAATTTTCACTAACAGACATTGCCACTACTCAAAGGGACCTTCTAAACCTGAAAACAATTTTCCAGACTGGAGAGATGGCTCGGGGATTAAGACTCTACCTCTCAAGCAGAAGGTCCTGAGTTCAGATCCCTGGTCCCATATTTAAATGGCAGATGGAAATGGCAGCGGCCTGGAGTTTCAGTTCTGGTGAGTGGAGCCTGGGAAATCCCAGAGCAAAGCAAAGAGTTATAAGCAATCCAGGATGATTTCCAAAGTTACCCTTGGTCCTCCACAGGGACACATGTGCCTTCTGACACATACACACATACACACACACACACACACACACACACACACACACACACACACAATCTAAATGAATAGAGTTTAAAAACAAAAAAATTCCATCTTATGACATAGACATGATTACAAAAAAAAATTGACTGACTCACTTCTATTTTGAAAGTTGCACTGCCACTTCTGAGCAGCTCAATTGCAAGGCAGTATGAATTTAATCCCATTACAGGGACGATTCTTCATCATTTTTGTGAACAGATGCTTACTGTCTAATGAGTGTAATGATCATATGTTCTCATAACAGGCAACAATGTACATAAAGTTAAGAAGATAAACTAGAAATTTCTTTATAATAATCTTGTCATATAAAATGAAATATTGAAAATGAAGAATTCATAAAAAGCAGTATCTAAAAACCTAGACCTAGTGACATTGTGTGGATCTAACAAACACAAACACATCCGAGTCCCAGTATTCTTTTATTTTTAAGTAAGTTTGCAGTTTTTTCATGACCAAGAGCATTTTTGATTATTAAATTTCCTATGTCTGTGATTCTAAATCCCGTTGTGCAATAACATAGAGACTTAACTAAAAAGAATAAGTCAGCAACAAAACTTTTAGGAGCACGTTTTTCTTTTTATTTTCATAAACTCTGCTATATAGTAACACTATCAGTCTTATGGTGGACTTTACAACTTAGATTTTTTTCTCCATCACTTTTTTCCACACTTCTATTTACCTTCTGTGCTGTAACAGTGGATGTACACACCATGGTTCACACATGTCAGGGTGTCAACAGGACAACCTTCAGGAGACAACTCTCCTTTCACTGTCTAGTTCTGGGGACCAAATTCAGTTCATTATTCCCAGTGACAAGCACCTTTGTCTACTGGGCCATCTCACAACTCCCTTTCCCAATTACTTTGAGACTTTATTTTCTCTCCTTCAGCAGAAAGATTAGCTCTTCTTGTCTTTGTGAAAGGAACTTACAACTTTATTTGGAAATATAAGAAAAATTTTTATCCCATTTATTATAGAAATTCAAGGAGCATTTTTAATGTACCTTAATATGGGCCATGGGTTTTCTATCAGGTCGCAGCTTTGTTCATAATTACTTCTATGATGATCATTGTTCAAAACTTCAGTTTTTTGATCAAATAAGACTTATTTGCTCCAAAACTGAACAAATGCCAAAAACATTTTGGGGTTTGTAGAAATAAAAGAGAAAACATCTTGTGGTAGGTAGTCTTCAAGGTCTACTTGACTAGCATTGGAGTTATCATGAAAGCATACTTCTGAAGGTGACTATGAAGGTGTTTCCAGAAAGGTCTAGAGAAGACTCACCCTGAGTGTAGGTAGCAGCACACTCTTAGCATGGGGTAGCCAACTTAAAAAGATGAAAGCAAGCTGATCACCAGTTTTCACCACTTTTTGCTTACTTTCTGAGATGTATTGCGACCAGAAGCTTCTGATTTCTGGTGATATGTCTTCCGTATCATGATAGATGGTGTTTCCTCAAGCAGTGAACCAGAATAAGCACTTAAGTTGTTTTTATTTGTCAGATATTTGGTCAGAGTCAGAATCAGGTAATGTACAACCTTGGAGTTCGCCAAAGAGGTATGTAAGGAAATAAAAGGCTTTGGGTAAAACTGTTCCCTGAGATGGCAGTATGGTGATTATGGAAAGGAAGGGAACTCATATATATATGTATATCAGATGGAAAAATACTCTGTACGAGTATATAATATATTCTGATTCCTTCCCAGAACTTCTCTTACTTTTTCCAGATCCCTGTCAGATTTCCTTTTCCCACTAATCTTTTTGCCATTTTGTTTAGTGTCCTTCTAAACTAGACCAGTGCATTTGTGTAATTGTGGGCTCATCAGTGGGTACATGACTAGATGCTCTGTGACTCTGTCCCAGAACCTGTTAGCAGCCAGCAGTTCAATGCCAAGTATTATGTTCACATTAACCCAACTCCTTATTCATCATTAACTGCTTGTCATTCATGCTGTTTCTACATAGCTCAGTACTGATAGCCACTACTCCTGTGGGTTCACATTTGCCAGGGCTTTTCATGCTTGGAAGGCTCATTTCTCAGCCCTTCTCCCTGTATTTCAACTTTAATACTTATTCTGCCTCTTTCCTGCCATGATGCTTGAGCCTTACAGGCATGATATGGATGTCTTGTTTGAGGCTGAACATACAAGTGTTATTATTAACATTTTTGTCTGCTGGGTGCATGAAATATTATGCCAGAAATATAAAAATTATAATAATTTGTAAGAAGATAAACCAAAAAATGCATCCATTAACTTTGATTCAAAGAGCTAAAATAGATCTAGGGAGGGCTGGAGAGGTGGCTCAGGGTTAAGCCTCTGCCTTGGAGGTGGAAGGTCCTGAGTTTGGATCCTAGACCCCACATATAGATGCCAGGCAGAAGCAGGGGCGGCCTGCGTTTCTGGTCCTAGTAGGGCGGAGCCTGTGAATCCCAGGGCAGAGTAAACAAGAAGGAGGTGGAGGCATCCATGGTGGTTCACGAATTCATCCGTGGTTCTACACACACACACACACACACACACACACACACACACGTACACATGCGCACACACACATACACACACAATTGAATAAATAATAAAAAAAATAGATCTAGGCTCAACTAGTTAAAGATGGAAAAGTGCCTTTCAGAATGATATTAGGCCATCCACCACTACAGAGGTGGAATTTAGAGGACAAAAAGTTAAGTAGTTGGTGAAGTGTTGAAGCACTTCACTTCATAATTTCCTTCCATATTTTGATTTCTCATCTTCAATACATGTTAATATGTTATTCTGGGAAGAGATCCTGGCTAAAATGAATGTTGGTGCTAATTAGTAGAAATACAAACATGATATTTCAATGACACATTATCTTAACTAGTGTTCCATTATGATAAATTGTTTCCACTTGAAAAATTCAAGAGTATCAATTAGTGTGCTTCACACAATATCCTATGGAACTTAAAAAACTCTTATTGTCTGTGTCATTCAGGGCTAATCTTTAGACTAACATAGAATGTACTTAAGCAAGTTGTATGAATCTACCCACTAAATTTATTGTAGTTCATCATGCATACTAATTATCATTGTAAGTTGAAGTATTATTGAATTAATGCTGCATAAAATTAAGCATGCCTTTTTAAAATAGAGTAGGGGTGTCTATAAGATCATACTTTTCAGTTGTATTCACGTCCCCCAAAAGTTAAGAAATATTAAAATGTGTGCTATATATCAATAAACCATAAAGTATAAATAATAAAATGAGCTGCCATGAACCTGATAGTGAGTTTGAAGTTCACAAATATTGTTTTGTCACTGCCCCACACTGCTGTCTTCTCTCAGAAATAAATATCATTCTTCCTTTTGAGTTGTTTCTTTTTGCATTTGAAAACAATAAAGCTAGGTAGTCTATGGGGGCATGTTACTATGTCAGTCGTTATCAGGTCTGGGCAGGATAAATGTCACTGTAGTAAGTTTCTAGATACAGCAGTACTGCCTTGAGTGGAATGTTTTATCCAACAGTGAACCTCCCATCTTTAGGAACTCAAGAATGATAAGAACTCACAATGGAAACTTTGAGGACTAAAGCTGGATGAGTAAAGGGAAATACCCCTATCAGTGGGGTGGCCCTAAGAGAGGCAACTTGGTATGCCACAGAGGCCTGAATCACCACAAGAGTAGAAAAGGCAGAGGGAACCCTAGGGTCCATAGAAGCGTACAGGCAGGAGGGTGGGAGGGACTGATGAAAAGAAGGGAGGGAATGGAAAGAGGAAGATAGAGGGATGAGTATTCAATATGCTTGCTAAAGTAGAAAAATTAAAAAGAAAAATGTAGTAAAGCTCCTGTATTTTTTAGGTCCACACAAAATACTTAAAAAGAACAATTTTCTATACTAAAGATAAAGCAACATTTAGAAAGACTGAATATTTAAAACACCATACTTGCTATGGCATATGCATTATATTTAAAATTAACTTGAGCTAAAATGTAGTTCATGAAGACTTAGCAACTTATATATCAGTATATTTTATTAATTTCCATACTCTTCTGCCTCCACCCTATTCTTTGGAGTTTAAGAAATAAAGTTATCAGTAGAAATTGAACAATAGACTTGTGTAAACTCTGTGTGTCTATTTCAAATCCTCACAATTAATTCCTGAGAATATGTTTCCATATGTAGAATTAGTCAATTATGATATTTATATGCAATGTTTGGGTGCAGGTTGCCCAATGACTTTCAAGGGAATTTAAATATGTTTAGCAGCAACATAATAAAGCATCTACGTGTAGCTTCTACATCCATCTGGTTTTTTACAATCACTTTAATTTCAGAGCCTGAGAGACCAAAGGGACCATTAAAATTATGCCTTCTTTTTCATTAGAAACCTTGAACAAATTTACTGACAATTATTATAACATATTATGTGGATTGACTATTGTGTACTTTGTTAATATGTTGACTATTATTCAGATTTTTCTTTCCCAATATTTGTATACATAAAATTACAATATTTTAGCAAAATATCCATTTTACTAAATGTGACTGAAAATTTTTATTTTGCAAATTGAAAAATTATTAAAAATGACATTTTAATAATGTAATAAAATTCTTTTAAATAAAGACTTACTGTTCTATCCATGCAAGAATGTTACAGACCACATGCTGGAAACTAATTTAGAAGACAGGAAGTCCTTTGTTAATGAAGTACATGACCCAGAGTGGCTCATGCCTCAAACATCTCTAAGTATTGAGCCTTAGGAACCAAAAAGTCTCAGTAAGATTTAGGTCAGAGAGACCTTATTGCGGTAGTTATTTTACAGGTGTTTTTGGTTACATACAGAAAATTTTAAAACTGTATATCCTGGAGATATTTTGATTATACATCTGGGCTGTACTCAGAGGCAGGATAAGCCCAATATGCTGACAGGAGACTTACACATGCAACTGTCTGGAGGGGGAATGTTGTGACAGAAAAATTCCTAAGCAAGTACAAAACAGAGTCAGGGCCTGAATATAGACAAAATAGCATTATATTTGTTACTATAATGTTTGTTCTTTTAATATTATTAGTGTGTGAGAGCAACATAGAGACAGACAAAGAGATGGAAAGTATGGGCCTGTACAAAGCATACCAAGCATGGACTGCTCTGTGGGGTCAACTCTCCATCTATTATCACCATGGTTCTAGGGATTGAACTCTGCCTCACTCTTTTGAGGCAAGCATGGTGAGTGCATTTAACAGGTGAGCTATCTTGACAACCCCACATGAATTCTTTAAGTGTCGTTCAGTAATTAGAACCAGTTTCCCTATGTATCACTTGGATCTTTAGTATTTCTTTGGATATTTATAAAGAATTGCCTAAGGTAATCAAATCAATCACAATCATTTTTGCCGATGTTTTTGAGAAAGTGTTTTATTGTATATCTCTGACTGACCAAGATCTTGCTAAATATATACAGGCTGGACTCAGACTTAGCATAATCTAGTCTCTGCCTGATTGAATTAAAGATGTAGATCATCATACCTGGTTTCAAAACTTATTTTGAAATATTGAAATTAAAGTTTAAAGTGAACATAAAATCTACATATCACTTACCAATAATCATTTGTTTTCACATCAAATTGTTATAATCAATTATGTAAACAGGTTATATTAATAGCTATGCATGCATGAGTTTCTGCCACATTAACAATTGCAGTTTTGCAAACGTCAAGGTTCAGGATATACATAGGATAGTAGTGATCATAGTGATGAAATTTTTGAGATAGATCAAATACTCATGAGTATAGAGAACACCAGAGAATCTTAAAATTTTTATTAAAGATGTCCAGAAACTTGAATATTAAATGTGACATTAATCCTTTTGTAGAACTGGCAGAATCCAAATGCACTGTGAGACTTGGACAGATGACCTTATATTCCTTTTGTCATAATGTTTTCATGTGTACTATTACATTATGCATTTTAAAAGACTACAACTTTGGTAGATGCTAGCATGACGTTTAATGCTTTTGTTACAAATTCTACTAGCCAATATTCTGATATTGTCTATAGCTATACTCTTTAATTAGAGAAGAAAAATAAATATTTGGATAATTCAAGTCAAAAAATTATCTACCCAATGGACCCACACTTATTATTTATTTTCTTATCCATTGATTTCAGGTTTGTTGAATTTAAGTTTATTTTCCAAAGACAACTTTATATTTGAAAATATTTTCTTCCTTAGACTTTAAAGACTTTTGAAGTCTTACTTTTTATTTTAAAAAGTAATTTTTATGTTTATATATTATATAATATATATTATATTAATTAATAATTAATATATAATATGTATATTATAATTTCATTTATGACAGAACACACAAACAAAGGATTATAAACACCACAGATTAAGTGACTGAAATATAATTTTTAGAAGAGCTTTTCTCATGCTCATGAGTTTAGATGAGATCTCATTACAGTAGAAAAGTGATATCAATGTCAGGAGCTAAGCTACATATGGGTAGGCACATATGTGCACATGTGTGTATATGTGTGTGGCAGTCCAAGATTGATGTCAAGAATCATCCTTGATTCTACTTCCACCTTATTTTCTTTATTTGGTCACACCATATCCATAGAAAGAGCTCCGAAATTTTATTTTTAAAAGAACAACAGAACTTGATCAGAAAAAACATCAAATAGTTTTATTTTAGTGGTAAAGATAACCAATAAGGTCAGTGGTTAAAAAAAAAAACAGATGTCTGTGTTGATTTGAAGATAGCTCATGTCTTCTGTCGAAACTTGACAGCCTCTGTGATGGTGTTGAGCAGGGGCGCCTGTGGGAAGTATTTCTGCCATCCAAACCAAACCCTCATGAATGGGTCAATGCATTGTTTTTTTATTATTCATTCAATTATGCATGTGTGTGTGTGTATGTATGTGTGTGTGTAGAATCACAGACGAATTCTGGAACCACCATAGATGCCGCCACCTCCGCCTTGTTTACTCTGCCAGGGGATTCACAGGCTCCGCCCTACCAGGACAGGAAATGCAGGCCGCCCCCGCTTCCGCCCAGCGTGGGGTCTAGGATCCAAACTCAGGACCTTCTGCCTGCAAGGCAGAAGCTTAATCCCTGAGCCACCTCTGTAGTCCCCCCAATGCATTTCTTAAAAGAAAGAGCAGGTTAGTTCTTCCTGCAGTTTCAGCCTCTTTCTCTCTTGTGTTCCTGCCCTCTTGTCCTTCTGATTTCCACCATGATTTAAAGCAACACTAGACTCTCAACATTGTGAAACCAAGAGGCAAAATCACCCAATTTCAGATATTCTTACAATTTAAAGTGAAATACAGCGGACTTGTAGCCTGGTTATTAAGTCAATAGATGTTACTATATACATTCAAGAAGATAATCTGACAGGAAGGATTAAACAAGTTGAAAAATGGGCAGAAGCAATGAAGCACATGCCAACAGAGCAAGCAGAGCCTGGAGTTCACGATTGAGCAGGTTTATGTCAGTGTGAGTCAGCATGTGGTGACCATGTCAGTATCAGGTACAAGGACCACAGCGGCACTCTGTGCAGGCTATGGCATCTCAAGCATGGACCATGATGTCACTCTGTGTGACACATGGTAACATTCTCAAACCTTTGTGCCTTGAAGCACACCAAACACAGTTGCACCCAAACATTGGAGGAATGTAAGGAAAGGCAGCAGAAGCACATTGCCTCTGAAATAACATCAGTTCACTTACCTTTATAACAGATGAAGTGGCTACCTTGTGAGGAGAGTTACAGGAAAAATGACATACATTGTAAATACATAGAAAATATGTATATATATGAAAATATGAATAAAAATTGGCTCTTATTTTAAAGTACATATATAGTAGAACATATTTGATATTCTCACAAACCGATTATAAAATATGCCATGAAGTCATTAGAAAAATTATATTTTCAATATTTCAGTATCATGCAGAATACTCACACTGCACAAAAATGTCTGTAATCCATCCATTCATTATTCACATTTTGACTGTAAAGGAAAAATTATGGTTAAAACCTTGTAATCACACATAAATAAAACTGGAAATTAATATAAAAAAATCTTTTCTAAGCTAAACATGAGATCAGAATCAAAGCGACAAAAATCTTAGAAACTGACCATCAAGTCAAAGCACTTGTGGTTGCTGTGCTGTGCAAGCATCAGGTGGTGGCACTATTTTTAAAATATAAGGGATAAACAATTGCTAAATTAAAGGTTTCATGTTAGAATATGGTTAATTGCTTTGCTTGACAGTTTCATATGATGGATTTTGTCTTCTCAGCTCTTTAATCCCCTCTCTCACCATCTCCTTCTGTTACTGAAACCATTACTTCCAAATAATCCCTTTTCAGCTTTCATGTCTTCTTTTTGAGTGTGACCAGAATATTTAATTATAATTCCTTTTCCAGCAATTTCCAGGGATAAACCGCTTGAGAAAATGAAACTCTTTTCTCCAACAACTTTTAACTAACAACAGTACCTCAGGGAAGTATGGGACTTTGTGGGCCCCTCCCTAATCAAAGACAGTGTCCAGAGGCCCAATTTGAATAAATCTCCTGTAGTTAATTGTAGCTCCAAAGACTTTATGTGCACAAAAGCTATGTCATGCCCAGAAAAAGTATATATATATATATATATATATTATTGTTGTTGTTGTTGTCCACCTCCTCACCTTGTCTCTTACAGTCTACCTGCTCCCTTTCTGTGAAGTGTGAGTTGTGAAAGGAGCAAAATCCTTTTCTATTAAGGACCCAACACTTTTCAATCACATACCTAGCACATAGGTAAGTCATGGGTTTCTGATTTAATCTTAGATATGCATAGTATGAAGCTTCTGTGATGTAAGCTGAACACAGCATTAATCTATAATTATAATCATAAGCATTTAGAAGGCAGTTTAACATCATGACCTTTAGTTAATAATGCTAATAAGTTCCTCACTAGAGCTTGTGATTTCTACAATTACTGACTGAGGGAGCTCATGCCTGGTTCTATTAACCCAGGTAAGTTATTTTTTATAAATGAAAAGAAAATTCTTATAAATCAGACTGTAAAAATACCACAGGAAGGCAAGGGAAATTATTCAGAAAATGCTCTTATATAATTGAGTAAGCCTTGTACAAATCTAATTTGATTGTTTTTCTCCAATTACTTCCAAAGTTCCAAATGCATCAGGGAGGTATTCTTCCAGGTGAAGCATTAAAATTTCAGAAAGTTTTCTAAAAAAAACTGCACTTAATACATGAAAATAAAACTTTCTCCATTACAAATAAAAAAAAAGTGAGACAGATGAGAATATAGTCCAGTGATACAGTGTTTGCCTAGCACAGTGGATGAGGTTCTGAGATGAACATTCAGCTCCACAAAAAATAAAGACAAATAAATGACAAATAGATAAGTAAAAAAAAATGGGGTAAGCAGATGGTGCAGCAAGAGCAAAGCTGTACAAACAATTCATTATTTATGTTTCTCTGAAAAATCAGTATCCAAACAGTAATTCCATAAGTTAGAAAAAGTAGTTACATATCAATAATACATAAAAAATCATTAGAATTTTGATAATCCAGTGGAAAAATAGCAGAATATATCAATGTATAGATAGCAGAATTGTCTTTAAAAAATCTTTGAACTGACTTATGCTACAACTAATGAATTTTCAAGTCTTTCATATTTTTAGCCTGTTTGATTGATATAACAGAACTTTACACTTGGGGCTGGAGATGTGGCTCAGGGGTTAAGCCTCTGCCTTGCAAGCAGAAGGTCCTGAGTTTGGATCCCATGATCCCACGTATAGATGCCAGGCGAAAGCGGGGGCGACCTGCGTTTCTGGTCCTGGTAGGGCGAAGCCTGTGAATACCGGGTCAGAGGAAGTGGAGGCGTCCATGGTGGTTCCCGAATTCGTCAGTGGTTCTACACACACACACAAACACACACACACGCATGCACACATACATAAGCACACACGCACAATTGAATAAATAAAACAATTTAAAAAAAGAACTTTACAATAAAATGAATTGACAAGAAGATGGGGAGATCCTGAAGCTAAGTATTACTGGCTAGTGTGCTGATTTGTACAAACGCTTAGAAGATTTTTAATATCTATGAAAGTCAATTTGTACCACTTATTAATTAGGAAATTTCACTTTGATGTGTTCATGCTATAGATAGATAAGTAAGATGTGAAAGGGCTTATTCCAGCATTTACAATAACAAAATATTCAAAAAACTGAATACATATTAACAGTGATTCTTGAAAACAGTCAGTACAGTATCAAGAAGATAGAAATATAAAGTATGAATGCCTCATTAAACTTGCTACTATTTGTGTAAAGAAAAATTATTTAATATATTAACAGTGAAGTCAAAAAATATGGCATTTAGAAGTCTGGGAAGGAAAGAACAGGAAAGTCAGGGAAGGAAACAAATCTAGTGTACTGTGAACTTTTGTGCCAATTAATATTTCAGTGTTATCACAACTAACAAATGATGGCATATGGACAGATTCATTGCTGATTTTTACCATATCTTAAAACAAGAGCTAATACCAATGCATCCAAACTACTTCATAAACTTATAAAGGAGAGGAAAAGTATTGAACTCATTTTATGATGGTATTATTTCTCTGATATTAAAATCATATAAGGCTATAACAAAAAAGAGACTCCATAGACCAATTTTACTAAAGAACAAAAATTGTCATGAAAATATTGTAAATAAAATTCAACAACACATGTAAAAATATACATCATGATTAAGTTAGTTTCAATCCAGGGTGCAAGGATAGTTTAACATATGTAAATCAAAAATGAAATATAACATATAAAGAAACTCAGGTACCCAAATCATGTAATACTATCAGAAAAAGCCTGAGATGATTAAGCTTCATATTCTACCTTACAATATTTAGAATCACTTTGGGGGCCCAATGTGAGGACAGTTTCAGAGTGTTTTAGTTGAGGAGGAAAGGAAATATCCCGATGAGTTAGAGTGCCGCACCAAGTACAAAAGGAAAAGGAAAAAGTGCGTAAAAATTCCTTTTTCCGATTTCCTTTTTTTGATTCCTTACATGATGAGATATGAATAAGCAAATTCACAATACTATTACCATAAAACTAGCTGTCCCTGTTATCTTTCTAAAAGTTAAGTAACAAGAATATTTGACAGAATCAACACCTCTTCATGATTTTTAAAAAAAAGTATTGAAGAAACTAGGAATAGTAAGAATCTTTATCAGCCAAAAGCTGATAAAGACAAAAGCTGAAATGACAAAATTAAAGTCTATTGCTATGGAAAACTACAGATACAGGAAGAGATACTGGCTTTCTGAAATTCACTTTAATAGTTTAGAAAATAATAGTAAGAACTGAAGAATCTATTAGCATATAGTTAAAAAGTCTCTTCAATAAAGTCTTGCTATCATGTTCTGGAGAACAACCCCAGTGTATCACACATGTAAAAAGAAGTGAAAGTATGAGGGAGACTGGCTGGAAAGGAGAAAGCATGAAGTGAGGCAGAAGATGGGATGGGAATGGAAAGTAAGGGTTGAAGACACATAAAGTCATTGTATTTATGTATGAAGATGTCAAAGACTAAAAAATAAATAAGAAAAAAACTGACTCAGAGAAAGTGAAACTCAAAGCTTCTGTGCAGCAAAGTAGTTAGCAGAGGAGCAAAGAGACAAGAGCGAACAGACTGAAAGGAACATTCCAACCATATGCCAGACTGGGCAGAAAACCAGAAATGTAAAGTAAACTAAATACTTCAGACACCAGAGAAGTAACCATCCAACCAATATGTAAATAAGAATAATTCTCAAGAAACAAATGAATCAACTTTCAAAACTATGAAAAAAACTCCTGAGCCCTTCTGATAGGAATATAAACACCATACTGAAACTAGACCTACCACATAATCTATCATTAAGATGTGTACCCATCTTAATTATGATACTTGTCATCTTAACTAAGATAATGAACTAGCCTATATACCTCTTAACTTATAAATGAATAAAGAGAATGTAGTATATACACGACAAATTTTATACACCACTAAAGAAGAATGAAATTATGTAATTTGCAATAAGTGAGTAAAACTAGAGATTCTGATGTGAAAACTGATTAAGTCCAATTTAGGAAGCCGAATGTTGCATGCTTACTTTTTCTGTGTTTAAATTTATACATGACATTAGGGTCTAAGTGAGGGACTGTGGGGGAATGAGGAAAAGATCTACAGAGAGGGTATCACAATTTGCCTGCATGTGGCCAGTAAATTCATGATGTGGAGTGTAATAGGACAAGTACGGTTTTGTTTTGTCTTGTAATTGTCAGGTTGCAGTTCTATCAATTCAGCTTGGCAATACTCACCAAAAGCTGAGGGAACTGGCCACACCATATCCACAGGATGGCCAAAAGAGGGACAAAACTCACCTGCCGGACAGCAAGTCTGTGCAAGTAGACCAAAACACTGAACCAATTCCCTCCATCTTATCTACCAGCCCAGGAGATGGTCTCACCCACTGTGAGTTGGATCCTTCGACATCAGATCCTCTCCTGCAGGTTTGCTTGGGGCTCACATTAGCTAGCAATTCTACACCTATAATTGTCAGTTGACACCTGTATCTATCACAGAAGCAAGATCCTGTAAAAGTGGAATGAAAGACAAAATATTGCATGTTTTATCTCCTATATGAAGTCAAGATATAAAGACATAGGAACTAGAAAGGCGACTATGAGGAAGACACGGTAAGAGTGGATAGAGAAGGAGAACTTAGGTTCTCACTTAGTTGGAGGGGACAAATATGAGCAAAAATAGTGCTATGTCCATATGAAAACATAACAGTGAAATGCACATTACATACTATCTAAAAATACAATAAAAATATAAAGATACAGAGATACGTGTGAGAATTGTCACTTCTCCCTACTGAAATATATACTAGGTATCTTTGTCCCCAAGTTATTGATCCCTCTAGTAAAATGAATTCTTCTATAACCAGTAACAAATAATGAAATGCATTAAATGAAATGAGGCTGTTTTAGACCATTTTCAAGGGACATTTGGATAGTGGTTAGAGTTCTATTCTTTAACAAAGTGGTATTGATGAGTACAGGCATGTGTTCTTATGTGTCTATTTATCTATAGGTAATGATATTAAATTAAAAAACATGAAATATCAAATGTAGAACTGTAAAATAAAATATAGTACTCTCAGTTACCTGGCAAATTTCATATAAGTGATAATTTCTTTCACTCAAGTGTAACATCCACACATTTTTGACAAACTTTACTTCTGAAAAGATAAAAGGTTGAATATTTTAAGAACATTATTCAAAACTGTTACATGACCTTAAAATGCAAATTAAAAATCAATATTAATTATATAAAAGTTGTTCAGAAGATGTAATGTCACAGATTCACATCATTTAAAATTAAATACTCTATGTAACAATAAAGATAACTGTCATGTTGAGTTAAAATTAAGACAAAATTATATATGTATAGTCTTACAACCAAAAATTTTGGTCTAATTTTTTCAGTACCACCCATTTCCTTAAGAGTACAACTATATCACTACTCCCTGACTATCTAGGATTAGTTTTTTACCACCATGTAAAATTTATACCCATATTCTTGCTAATAGTAGCAATCTGTGTAAGTTAGACTCCTTAACATTTCCCTGCTTAAATAGATTCTTTAATCTTGCTCCCTACCATCCCCAAACTCTCTCTTTCACACACACACACACACACACACACACACACACACACACAAACACACATACACACACACACTTGCTATCCTGAATGTCTGATTATCTATCTACTTCGAAGAAATATGGCATAAATAAGACTCAATAAAGTTTTTTTCCTTGGGGCTGGAGAGGTGGCTCAGGGGTTAAGCCTCTGCCTTGCAGGCGGAAGGTCCTGAGTTCGGATCCTAGACCCCACATATAGACACAGGCGGGGCGGCCTGCTTTTCTGGTCCTGGTAGGGCAGAGCCTGTGAATCCTGGGGCAGAGTAAATGAGGAGGAGATGGAGGCGGTCCATGGTGGTTCCCGAATTCGCCTGTGGTTCTACACACACACACACACACATGCGCACGCACGCAGGCACACATACATGCACAATTGAATAAATAAAAAAATTTTTTTAAAAAAGTTTTCCCATTCACCCTAGTGGAATTAGAAGATCCTCAGCTTTCTTCTCTGGGAAAGTAAGGCTATCCACCATTTCTCAACTCATTGCACTCATTTTAATTTCAAGTGGTTGTGCTGTAGGAAATTAAGGCTAAATTCTGCCTTACTGATCTTAATCTTCACTACCAATGGCCATTTGTAACAAACAAGTTTTGAATGATGCTTCTGATCATTTTTATAAATGACTTAGACAAAATAGACAACAGTTTACTATTCAGAGACCAATAAGCAAAAAACTAAAATATAAATGTATACATATTGTTTATGTCCAGTAATATCTGTTTTACAGCTTGACCAATATATTTCATTAATCACACATTAATATCATTAGTATTGCTGTAAGTAAACTAAACTTTACATTTTCAATTGTTAAAATAACCATCACAGTTGATGTGCTAGTTGATTATATCAGTGATAAAATATTCATCAAAACACCATAAACACCAACATATCTATCAGCAGTAAGTAAATTGCTGGTGTATTTAGAGCAAGATTGGAAGCCCTTATAATGGCCCCACAATCTGGCCAGCCAGAGTCACAGCCAAAAATATTATGCTCAAATGAATCTGCTCTCTGAATCTTAAAGCTCAATTTATCCAAGAATATATGAGGAAGTCTATGATGCTACTAATAACATAAACCAGTAAAAGGCACTTATCTTCATCCAAAATAGATATAATATATAAAATCTGATAAGGAAATCTGACACTTGATAAACAAATCAAAAAGTAAAGTAAAAATAAAGAATTTGAATGGAAATTATCTCTATAGATGAATAAAATTGCTCTCAGAAGTTATGGATTAATAAACCAAAGTTGTAGATCCATGGGTAGGCTACTTTTGAAAGAGTTGTTGGTCTGGAAGTTCACTTAGATACCCTCCCAAATAAAAACAATATAGGCAAATACTAATGATGTTGATTGCTGCATAGAACTAAATGTTAATATCCTATTGCTGAAGATGTCACATGCCTTGGTCACAGGTTGCAGAGAAATCAAACTGGAACTGAACTGAAAGCTTCCTCCCTGCTGGATAGCCCTCACAGTGACAGAAGGTGTTAAGATGTTGGTGAGAATTATTATCAGCAGTCTTGCTCATCTCTGGACCTTGTGTGTGACAATAGCAAAATGACCTTAGAAGATAAGGTCCAAGAGAGCATGTCTGTTGTGATGTAACAACTGCTCTCTGATTAGATTTGATGCCTGCCCCACAAGAAGCAATTCACGCCTGGTAAACATGTTAGAGAGGTCATAAGCACCAGTGGGGAACCTAAATGGACTTGATACAACTGTCAATTTATCTTCTTCATCTTCTTCATATGAAACATTCTTTCTGAGGCGTAAGGAACATTGTAGGGAAAAAAAGGGGGGATGGAAACAATATAAGAACCAGAGAATTGGTGGGGACAGTTGTGGACTTCTAACTTCCAGGAATGTCATTGCTGTTGTACTCTCAAACTCTAGCACTGTGATTACTTGAATAAGACATACACCAGAATGGCCCATCCACACCCTGTTCTGGAAAGGCAAGTGGTTCTTGTGGCCCCCCCATCCTTTCCTGAAGATTTATGTTTAGGTAATTGTTGATGAGGAGATAGAGATATATTTTCTTCAGTAGCTATAGCCATTGGTAAGGAACTTCAGGTTCTTCTAGAAAAATTTTCACCAATGTGAGACCCTTATGAAACTCATAAGGTCAGCAAACCATCAATAAAAGAAAGCAAAAGAAGCGAAGACATGTGTCATGATTTGAAATGTGTTTGGGAAGGTCACAGCACCTTCAGGTGGGCGGCCTTTTGGTGGATTACTGCCACCCTACTTCTGGAAGTGGCCTGCTCTTGTAGCTATCTGTGTTGTAGCACTCAGCCTTCTGGATGTTTGTGAGTTAACCTACCTCCAACTTCTGCTTCCAGCTGTGCTTTTTCCATCATAGAAGACTGTATCTTATCTCTGGACTCTAAGCTGAATAAAACTCCCTTAAGTTGCCTGACTTTGGGTTTTGTCTCGTAGCAATAGACAAGTATAGAAATTGATACCAAAGAAGTGGGGTGTTGCTGTATAAGACTAAGAGAATCCAGTTCCAAATGTAATGTTGTTTGTGAAGCTGAGAGAAGCTGATACCCACAGTATGGCCAATGCTGTGATATGGTTAGTGTGCCTTTGGAACTGTTTGTTGGGAGAAATATAGAAAAATTTGGGACTTTGTGCTGGGAAAGCCTTTGTGTCTAGGAGCCAGAGCCAAATGGGCCTTTCTTCTAAGAGCTTGGAAGAGAGCAATGCTATGAGAGATGCAGGCAGTAGAAGCCCAGCTTGTGATGGTCCATAGGGAAACAAAAACTGTTTGGAACTGGACAAGTGGCAGATGTTGCCATGTGTTAGCAGACAGTTTAGTGAAGTTTTGCTCTCATCCTGAGATTTGCCTGATGTTAAATTTGAGTGTCAGGCTTAAGAACTATCAAAGTAAGACAATCTCAACTGTGTGACATGGATACATTTTAGTTCTCTTATTCAAAGTTATAATAAAGAGCAAGGGATTAGTCAAAAAGAAGCAAAAACTGTGAGGGCTGATAAAGAAAAATGCAATGGCAAACTTAAACAGTTAAGCCAGGAAGAGACAGAGAGAAAATAGCTTTTAAAAAGATTAACTTCATTAATAAATCAAAGCCTGTTATTTATCTGTATAATAGGAAAGACCCTACCCTGTGGACAAGATTCTCAGAGGAGGCTCCCACCCATAAGAATACAAATACTTCTGGAAGGGAAGAGCTAAAGGACAGAATTCCAAAGAACAGGTTTGTTTCTCCTCTGAAGCAACTGCCCAGGAGAGAAAAATTTTTTTCCTACAGTCAGCATAGAGAAGCTGAACCAGATATGAATCAAGGGGGCCAATCTCCAATCTAAGGTAATAGCAGACTTAGCAACGTTGTCCACATGAGTCTGGCTTTAGAGGAATCAAAGATACAATAGGGAGGAAGTAAAACCCTTCCTTCAAGGTTTCAGAGACTGGTGGAATCCAGGCAACATATGGCAGAAAGCCTGCATTTTAGAGGCCAAGAAGAAGAGCAGTTTGTGTTGTGGAATCAAAGCTGTTTGCTATTGAGAAGTGAAGATGTCAGAAATTACAAAGCCAATGTAGGACATCTGCCAAGGAGAGCTATATACCATGGGAGGAGCAGACCAAGAGAGTGAAGTCTTCTGACAGCAGCTTCGCTGGAAGGGTAGAACCAAAGCCCTTTGGAACTGAGATGATTTCAATGAGAAATTCATCTTTGGACATGGAGGTACAGGATTTGGAGTTTGTTCTATTGGTTTTCAGTATTGTTACAGACCAATCTAGATATGTTCCTAGGTATGTTTCCATTTCTCACTTTTGGCGTGGAAATATTTATTCTCTGCCATTGTATGTTAGAAGTATGTAACTTTCTTTTTGAATTTTTATAGGAGGCTTTGGACTTGGGACTTTTGGACTGTGTTGGGATTACTGGTGTAGTATGTGCTACAACTTTTAAAGTTAGACTGAGTATAGCTTGCATAATGAGATTACAATGAGGCTGGGGGACCAAGGGTGGAGTGCTCTGATTTGAAATATGACCCCCCACAGTCTTATGCATTTTAGAAGATCATAGCACTTTTAGGAAGTGGATCTTGTCTAAAAGAAGACAATCACAGAGGGTGGGCTTTGAGATGGATTAGTCCCACCCTACTTCTGGGAGGGACCTGTCCTTGCAGTTGGCTGTCTTGTAGCTCTCAGCCTTCTGGATGAGGGAGTGCAACTAGTACAGAAAATGTAAAGTAAAAGTTGGCTAGTTGGAAAATGTAAGAGTATTACCAGAAAAGGAAGAAACGTTGGCGAAGGTCACAAGGGGTGACTGCAAACAAAAACATGTACATGTATGAAAATGTCATGATGAAATCAATTATTATGTATAATTAATATGTTAATAAAATCATTTAAAGTAAGTCATGGAAACCAGAGAAGCCCTCTCTTCTATTTATTGAATAAAGCTTTGAAATTGTATTTTTCATCTATGAAACTTTTTCAGTATAACATCCCTCAGATAGGAAAGGTTTCTGAATATATCCATTCTCGGGATGGCAGCTTCGATCTTCACGAGAAACTGTGGGGATTCTTCTGCCACTTAATTCTTTGTTATTTTTCCATCTGGGAGTGTGTGAACTTTGGCAAGGTGTGCAGACATTAGGACAGTGAGGTAGGGGAGTTCTGACAAGTCTGGAAGGGAAACTAGCAAGTCTCTAGGTGGCAAAGATTTATGTTGAAGTTTTTAGGCACCTACATCCCAAACCACTTAATTTCTCAGTAGGTCGAACCAAGGATATCACAAGTACTTCTGTTTTCAGTTTGAGCATCTAAATGAACTTTGTAATAAGAACCGTGCTAGGGATTGTCACGGAAAACCAACACTTTATGGTGAATATAAGAATGAAGATTTTCATACATACTGCTGCAGTTCGCCTGCATGGTTGCTGATAAATGACCATCAAATGGCTTAAAGGAACAAGGGATTTATTTTCTCTTATGATTACTGTTTACAGTTCTCAGTCCAACTTGTCAGGAGAGCATGCACCAACACCAGGGCTAAGGGAACGGACCACACCATCACCACATAATGGCTGAGAGATGGACAATACCATCACCACATAATGGCTGAGAGATGGACAATACTTACTTGCCAGACCAGCATGTATGGCCAAGAATACAGAAGGATGCCAACTCTCACAACCAGCTGTCTGTATTTTATTCCAAGATCTAATCCCACTTACCATAGGCTGGGCCTTCCCCATCAGCTATACAATCTCCTGCAGGTTTGCTTTGGGCTTAACCCAACTACTAATTCTCTACAAATTTGCCCAGACCTGTAACTTTCAATTGTTAAGTGCCCAACTATGACATTCCACCCCTTGACATAAACATATGTCATTAACATAAAAACATAGCACTTTTAAACTGCAACCTACAATCCTTGTACCCACAGATGTTAAAAGTTATCTTAAAATATAAATACATTTCATATATAAATTTAAAATGTTCTCTCATTAAAATGTCAGTTCCAATCATTTTAAAAGTTCAAAGTTTCTTAACCTTAAGAATGTATTAAATAAAAATAGGTTAAATATTTTAAAACAGATAAAACATTATAGCAGATGTATCTTGATGTAATAAGAAAACATTAAATTAAGATCAAAGTCCAGCAAATCAAGTACTGCATCTTTACTTCAATGTGCATCCGCTGTTGCTCATCACATAGTCAAGGTGGCTCAAAGATTCTAGCCATTCCCAATCCTTATTTGCAGCTCAACGTTGTAAAAACAGGGTTCCTCTGAACCAGGCTGAATCTCCACTCATGGCTGTCTTCAGCATACATTCTGCGGTTCTGGCATCTCCAGCAACACCCTGGGTTCACCTCTGCATGTATAAGCTTCACCTTCTCTCACAAGAATTTTACGCCTGCCATTTGGTACCAAGCTTTTGCTGCTCTCCATGAACCCTTCAATAGTACACTAAAACCAGTATCACATAAGGGATGCTGCCAGATTCTGAAGCAAGGATGAAACCTAGCTTGGTCCACTTGAGCTACAGCTGTACCAACTTATGCGCATTGACTATAGACAAGCCTCTTTTCTAGGCAGCCAAGCTTTCAAATGGCAAGAAATAGCTTTAACTTGGGCTTCTAGCTCCTGAAGGAATCTGGGTTTTTAAACCACGAACACACCATGGTGTGGTTTTCATGCTTTCCACCATCCCAGTGCAAGTACTAGGTTTTTCCTTCACTAATATTCATTTCTCCAACAGCAGTTAATATTCTGCTGCCTGCCCTTTCCACATCCAGAGTTAGCTCTACTCTGTCAAGCAAACCAGTCAATCCTGTTTAAATTCGGCTTCACCAAAGTCCTTTTCTCCCGCCTTAGAAGTTGGGCCCAACATGCACATTAAAGGATGCTCCGGATATTGGGGGGGGCACTGGGGGGAGGTACTGGGGGATAGGGAGGTGGAGGAAGGGAGGGGACCGGTGTACCTATTAAGTTTGTATGAGCGGAAATTTAAAAAAAAAAGAGAGAAAGAAATTGGGCCCAAATAATCCACAACTCTCTCAACATCACTATTTTTCCAAATGGCCCACCAAACTCTGCAGAATGGTATTTGTAATCCAGAAAGTCAAAATATTCAAATATTTCAAACTTTGTCCATCAAAACTGTTCAAAAGCCACAAATGCCACATAGTCAGATTTATCAGCAACACCCCAATCTCCTGCATTTTTGCTCTGGGCTTAACCCAACTACTAATTTTCTACAAATGTGCCCAGAACTCAAACCCTCAACTGTCAAGTGCCCAACTATAACACATACCAATATATTACATGAGCAAAACATTTTCTCTTTAGACAAGTTTTAATCATGTTTGAGAAACTGTTTGGCCTTCATGAAGATTAAGAAAAATCAACCTGTTGCTTTATTTTTTTTTAATTTTATTATTTATTATTTATTCAATTGTGTGTATGCATGTGTGCACGTGTGTGTATGTATGTGTGTGTGGGTAGAACCACGGACGAATTCGGGAACCACCATGGACCGCCTCCACAGTCCTCCTTGTTTACTCTGCCCCGGATTCATAGGCTCCGCCCTACCAGGACCAGAAACGCAGGCCGCCCCCGTTTCTGCCCGGGGGTCTATACGTGGGGTCTAGTATCAGAACTCAGGACCTTCTGCCTGCAAGGCAGAGGCTTAACCCCTGAGCCACCTTTCCAGCCCCCTATTGCTTCTTTTAATTTATGAGTGGGGTCTAGTGAAAAGAAAACAAAGCAATAGTACTTTGTGGTGAGAGTATTCAAAAAGTGTGGCCTTCTAGGCCTGGGCTGAGGGTTTCTGGAAGAAAAGAAAGGAAAACTTTTTCTTTCTCCACAGAGAGATAAGGAAACAAGAGGAGAACACAGAATAAAAGGAAAGAAATTGAACATAGACAAAAGTAGACATAGAAGAGATGGATACTTGACTTAACTTCAATTAATAAATGCAACTGTTGTCCTGAAGTATAAATATTACAAGTTAGAAACTGAATGAAAAAGAATGAAGAATGAGTTCCAGAACCTAGGTTTGAGACATAGGAAGCTGCACATCGAAATCTCCCGAGGAGCGCAGGTGAGATAGGTCAGGTGGTAAAGCTCTCAGGCTCAGAAATTTCATGGGGCCCAGAAGGAGCAGCTGCATCATTTTGAAGGGATCAACATGGATAATTTTGGATGGATAAGATTGATGAAAATGGTCATTGTTCAGGATAATATTTAAAATTTTATTTCTGCCTGCCTGGGCTGTGAGTGGGTGGGCTCTGGCCTGCTAAGACCTCTTGGATTTTGTGCATGGATGCAGTTTTGGGAAGGTGAGATGTTTTCTGAGCTGCTGGGCCTGCATGGGCTGTAAGTGGGAGACCTCTAGCCTAATGTGATCTCCTAGGTTACCCGAAGCAGGCAACCTCTCCTTCTTTTCCCCCTGCCCCCCTACCCAATCACACACATACAGGAAATAGGTCAAAGCAGATTTCACACAATACCAAACTTCAAGGAGTAAAAAGAGAAAAAGCCTCAGTAAAACAACAGAATAGTCACCTCAGGAGACCCATCTAAGGAGCAAGAGAAAAACTAGAATCACTACCTTTTTTCTTTTGAACTCCCAAACAGCTGTGACCTAACTCAAAGAAAAACCTAGACACTATTATCATCTAAGTGCTGAAAAATATCATCCCAGAGTGACTTCAAATAAATATAATCAACATCTGCTTATCTTAAAAAATACCAACACCTTGCAGGAAAAACAGAAAAAGTGCAAGAATTCAAGAAAACATGTATCCCCCCAATATCACTGAAGATAAGGCTTCAGAGCTCACAAAGGAGAGCCTATTGGCAGGTGTCCAAGAGAACAATAATGAAGACAACAAATTCCAAAGATCAATTATAAATACGTTCAAACAGCTCCTAGAGGACATAAATAAATGCCTAAACACATTTCAAGATGAACACAATAAACTCAGGAAAGAATTCCAAGAATACACAAATGAACAAGACACAAATAGAATGTAAATAGAAAGCCTGAAAACAGACCTCTAAACACTGAAAAAAAAAAAAATCCAAGGTGACCTATAAACAAACATGGAAACACTGAAAAAAAATCTAGACTGAAACAACAGTGGAACAAAAAAAAATCTAAACAATGTAATAAAAATTCAGTAGAGAGTCTCAAAAATAGAACTGATCATGTAGAAGGCAGAGTATCAAAATTGGAAGATAAAATAGAAGAGGTTCATAAGTCAATGAGAGAAACTATAAGCTGAAAATCACACTCGAATGGAACATACAAGAACTCTGGGACACCATCAAAAGGTTCAACATAAGGATCATGGGTATCTGAGGAACAGACACACAAAAGGAAGATCCACCATGTATAATCAATGAAATAATAGAAGAAAATTTCCCTGACCTAAAAAAAAAAGAGATACCCATCCTGATTTGAGCCATACAGAGCACCAAATACTCAGGACAAAAAACAAAACACCCCGCAGCATATGATAGGCCACACACCAACAATACTATTGAAGACAAGATCTTAAAACCTGCAAGACAAAAGGAACAAGTCACAAATAGAGGTAAACCCATCAAAATAACAACTGACTTCTCAATACAGATGGTAAAAGCCAATACATATGGAGAGACATAATACAAGTTCTGCATGAACACAAATACCAACCTAGATTATTATATCCAGCAAAATTGCTAGTTATAATACAAGGTGAAAGAAAAATACTCCATAACAAAAACAAGACTATATGACTACTAATCCAGGTCAACAGAGAAGGTTGGAAGAAATGTGCAAGATGGAAAACAAGGATATTCACATCGAAGAAGCTAAAAGGAATAAATAATATCAACACAAAAGCTAAATGAGGGACTAAAACAGGCAAACACCACGAGATCAACAAAATGTCAGGAACTATTAAACACCTTTTAATAATAACTTTAAATGTCAATGGACTCAATTCCTTAGTCAAGAAACACAGGCTTGGGGCCAGAGAGGTGGCTCAGGGGTTAAGCCTCTGCCTTACAGGAGGAAGGTCCTGAGTTCGAATCCTAGACCTCACGTATAGATGCAGGACAGAAGCAGGGGCAGCCTGCATTTCTGGTCCTGGTAGGGCAGAGCCTGTGAATCCCAGGGCAGAGTAAACAAAGAGGAGGTAGAGACGGTCCATGGTGGTTCCCGAATTTGTCCATGGTGATTCCTGAATTCATCCGTGGTTCTACACACACACACACACACATGCACGCACACACATGCATACACACACAATTGAATAAATAATAAAATAAATAAAAAATGTTTTAAAAAAAGAAACACAGGCTTAAAACTTGGATAAAACACTCCTTAACTTGAAAGATAAGCATTCTCAGGGTAAAAGGATGGTCAAAATTACTCCAAGTGAATGAAAAAAGGAAACAAACAGGCATTGCCATCTTAATAGACAAAATAGACTTCAAACTAAAGCAAACCATATGAGATATAAATGGGTACTACATCATAGTACAGGGAAAATTCCAGCAAGAATATCTTTCAGTCTTAAACATATATGCACCAAACAAGAAAGCACCCATATTTATCAAACAAATACTACAGGACACAAAGCAACCAATCAACCCAAATACAACCCTAGATGAGACTGCAATACTTCACTCATTACATTAGACCAGTCAAAAGTTAAAAAGTTAAGCAGAGGCCTTTTCCACACACCTGGGATGCTCGCTGTCTAAGGAGGACACAATGCTCCCTAGGTAAATCTCTCCAGCTCACCCCAGGTCACAGGTTATCTGCTCGTCCCAGCTCCTCTCACCAGCCAGTTGGAGCAGCACCCAGACTGCTCCGGGTTGGGGAGGGACCCTAGGCCACACCCCAGGTCCCCAGGTTAACTGCACCATCACCAGCACCTCTGCCCTTTCCGCCAGATCAGGATGCTTGGGTCCAGGGAGGGCACACTGCTCATCAGAATTCAGCAGAGTCCAAAGAAACCCCAAGCAAAGCTCTAGGGGAAAAAGGCCGCACATCTGAAGTCCTCTAAAATTATCAACCACTTTGAAGAGGAACACAACAGGCACTTGGAGGAGTTGAGAAAAACAGTTCAAGAAACAAAAATAGGCATAGAGCAGTTAAAAGAGTCTCAAGCAGAGTTTAAAATTGAACTAAAAGACAAGTTATCTTCAACCTAGAACTCAACAGAAAGTCTTATTAACAGAACAAATGAAGCAGAATTTCAGATCTTGGAGACAAAGTGGAAGAATTAACCAGCTCAATGAAAGAGGTTGTTAAAGTCAAATAAATACTTGAGAGAAATATTCAAGAGTTATGGGACACCCTGAAGAAGCCTAACATGTGCATTCATGGAATACCAGAGCAAGAATCCCAAAATACCATACCTCAGAAAATTTTCCAAATTATTATCAAGGAAAACTTTCCTCATCTAAAGGAAGAGAGGCCCATCCAAATACAAGAGGCATTCCATACCCCAAACAGATATGACCAAAATAGAAACTCGCCACAGCAAATAATAGTTAAAACACTCCACATTCAAGGCAAAGAAAAGGTGCTGAGAGCTTCAAGGGGAAAAAAAACAAGTCACTTTTAAAAGTTAAACCTATTAAAATAAAAAAAATGACTTCTCAATGGAAACAGTAAAACCAAGAAGAGCTTGGAGAGACGTACTTCAAGTATTGAATAAGCAAAAATGTCAACCCAGGCTGATATACCCGGCGAAAACTATCTGTCATGATCAAGGGAGAAAGAAAAGTTTTCCAGCACAAAGACAACTTGAAGGCTTAAATGTCCACCAAACAAGGCCTTCAAAAAATGCTAGAAAAGGTACTCAAGCTTGAAGAAAAGAACAAGCATATTCAGGAGGACAGAAGGGAAGTATAATACACTTACGAAAGGCACTAAACATAAAAAGTGTCCGGAATTAAAAGTAATTTCTCCATTATAACATTAAATGTCAATGGAATTAACTCACCAATCAAGAGATATAGATTACAAACTTGGATTAAAAGTCATAACCCATCAATTTGCTGCCTTCAGGAAACTCATCTCAAAAGATAGGCACACTCTAAAAATAAAAGGCTGGTCCAAAATTCTGCAAGTTAAGGGAACCAGGAAACAGGCAGGAGTAGCTATTATACTATAGACAAAGTGGACTTCAAACTAAAAAAAAAATCATAAGAGACACAGATGGATACTACATTTTAGTCACAGGTAGAATTCACCAGTAAAACTTCACAATACTGAACATATTAGTCACCCCAGTCAGGATGGCAGAAATCCACAATATAAACAACACCAAATGCTGGAGAAGATGTGATGAGAAGGTACTCTCCTACATTACTGGTGGTAATGCAGACTTATACAACTACTCTGGCAAGCCATCTGGTGATCCTTAAAAAAGGGAAAGATTGAAATTCCATATGACCCTGCTACTGGGAATAATCCTTCATACAGCAAAAATTCACCTCAATTACATAAGCACAACCATGTTCATAGCAGCACTGTTTACAAGAGCAAAGTCATGGAATCAACCCAAATGCCCAACAGTTGACTAGTGGGTAAGAAAAATGTGGTACATTTATAAAATGGAATATTTCTCAGCCATCAAAAAAAATTAATTAACTAAATTTGCAGGGAAATGGATGGAATTAGAAAAAAACGGTACTCAGTGAAGTATTCCAGACACAGAAAATTAACCGTTGTATTTATTCCCTAATAGGTGTATCCTAGTACAAAATCCACTTAGTGACATACTCAAAGATAAATCTCTGTAATACCAATAGTAATTGCAAACATTATAAACAGGAGGGAAGGGGAAGGAGGGCCCCACCAGCAACAAGGAGAGAGGGGATCATGCTACAGCAGAGAAAATAGGCCACCATCAAGTACTGCAAGTAAGTAGTGAGACATCTGGTTAAGCTCACATACTTTCTTTCCTGGTCACTTGCAACTGAGGGAGTTTGATCTCACCAGTCAGGGAGGGCAAAGAGACTGGCAGATAGATGGTAACCATCCTGCAAATGGGAGACTGACCCCCCTCACCCAGTCTCCTACTTTTATTCCATCTACCTTATCTCTGGCTAGGAGGAGGCATTCAATACCCATCAGGATGGAGCCAAGGACAGTGCATGAACAGCAAAACTGAAAATAAATACAACAAACCATAATTCAGAACATCAGAGACCTACATTAATCACCTGGAACAAGGCCACCCTAATCTCTTCCCATCCTAAATCTCAGGGAAATTTGCGGGAGAGGGGAGGTAAGATTGTAAGAGCCTAAAGATGGGGAGGAGCAATTATATGCAAGATACTACACACAAGTTAGGGTGAAAGTAACCATAATAAGGCTTTGTATGACCCGCGCAATGACCGGGATAGCATTGACCGCCCCCCCCAAAGTCTAGCATGGATCATAAGAACTAAGATCCTTAGAAGCAAGGTATTAACAGATGCAATAGTGTTCCTGTACTAAAGGGGAACATATGAAAGAGCTCTAGGTAATGCTACTGAGTCCTTACACCTCATCAGAGAGGAAGACCCAGAGGTAAGTTTGACATTCACACTAAAGGATGCTCCAGGGATTGGGGGGAAGGGGGCACTGTGAGAAAGGGAGGTAGGGGGGAAAAGAAAGGGGAATTGGGGGGAAGGAGTAATGGGGTCTGGGGAGGGGTGGAGGGGGGGAAGGGATCAGGGTATTTATTAAGTTTTTATGAGTGGAAACACTTAATTAATTAAAAAAAGTTAAGCAGAGATACAATGGAGTTGAATGAAATGAGACTTATAGATGTCTACAGAACACTTCAAAACACTGAAGAATACACGCTGTACTACTCAGCAGGTCATGGTACATTCTCAAAAATAGACCATATACTAGGACACAAATCAAACCTCCATATATACAAAAAAACGAAATTATTCACTGCATACTATCTGATGACCATGGAATAAAAGTAGATATCCACAGCAAAGGAAACAATAGAAACTGCACATATTTGTGGAAGTCAAATAACACATTTTTAAATGAGGAATTTGTCAAAAATGAAATAAAACAGTAAATTAAAAGCTTCCTTGAAAGTCAATGAAAATGAATACATAACCTACCAAAATTTTTGAAACAAATTAAAAGCAGTCCTAAGAGGAAAGTTTATAATACTAAATTCCTGTGTCACAAAAAAGGAAAGATCCCAAGTGAATGGCTTAACATTACACCTAAGAGCCTTAGAAAAAGGAGCCAACCAATCCTAAAAGTAGCACATAGGAAGACATGTCTAAGATCTAAGCAGAAATCAATGAATTAGAACTGAAAAAGATAATACAAAACAAAATCAATAAAACAAAGAGTTGTTTTTTGAAAAGATAAACAAGATTGACAAGCCTTTAGCTTTATGAACCAAAGGAAGAAGAGAGAACACTCAAATACACAAACTCAGAAATGAAAAGGGGGGAAATTACAACAGATACTGGAGAAATCCAAAGAATCATAAGGACATACTTTAAATTTTTATACTAAATTGGACAATCTAAAGAAAATGGATGAATTCCTAAACACACATGACTTACCAAAACTGACTCAAGATGATACAGATACATTAAATAGGTCAATAAGAGATGAAATCGAAACAGTAATTAAAGTCTCTCAACAAATATAAGACCAGGACCAGATGGATTCAGTGCAGAATTCTACCAGGCTTTTAGAGGAGAACTAATGACACTAATCCTCAAATTATTTCATAAAATAGAGAAAGAATGAATATTCCCAAACTCTGTCTAAAAAGCCAATATAATTCTAATTACAAAGCCAAACAAAGCCATGTCAAAAAAAAAGAAGCTACAGGCCAATCTCCTTAATGAACACAGATGCAAAAATCCTCAATAAAATACAAGCAAATTGAATCCAAAACCATATCTGAAAGATCATATACCATGATCAAGTCAGGTTCATATCAGGAATGCAAGGATTGTCTAACATACATAAATCAATAAAAGTGCTTCATCATACTAACAGACTCAAAAGCCAAAATCATATGATCCTCTCAGTTAATGCAGAAAAAGCATTTGACAAAATCCAACATCCCTTCATGATAAAAGTTTGGAGAAAACAGGAATGGAGGGGACCTTTCTCAACATGATAAAAGTTATATATGAGAAGCCTAAAGCAAGCATCATTCTAAATAGGGAAATTCCAATTTAGATCCAGAATAGACAAGTCACCACTTCTGTTCATTATTGTGCTGGAAGTTCTAGCTAAAGCAATACGACAAGAGAAGAAATAAAAGGGATACAGAAAGGTAAGGAAAAAGTCAAAGTGTCCCTATTTGCAGATGATAAGATTCTATACTTGATAGATCCATGTAACTCCACCAAGAAACCACTTAAATTAATAAAAAAATTGAGTAAACTGTCAGGCTACAAAATCAACATACAAAAATTAGGAGCTTTCCTACATACCAGAGACAAACAAGCTGATAAAGAAATGAGAGAATCAAGTCCATTCACTATAGTTACAAGGAAAATAAAATACCTTGGAATAAATTTAACCAAGGAAATAAAAGACGTGTACAATGGAAACTACAAAATACTGCTGAAAGAAATTAAAGAAGATACTAGAAGGTAGAAAGACTTTCCTTGCTCATTGATTGGAAGGATTGATATTATGAAAATGATCATCTTACCCAAGGCAATATACAGATTTAAATCCCAATTAAAATCCCAATGCAATTCTTCACAGAACAGGAAAAATGAATCTCAAAATTCACATGGAAGAATTAAAAAACATGATCAGCCAAAACAATTTTGGGCAATAAGAAGACTGCTGGAGGTATCAACATACCAGGTTTCCAACTATATTACAGAGCTATAGTAATAAAAACAGCTTAGTACTGGCACAAAAACAGATACATAGACCAATGGCTCAGAACAGAGGACCCAGATACAAACTCCCACACACAACAGCTACTTAATTTTTAACAAAGGCACCATTCACCCTGAGGAAACGACAGCATCTTCAACAAGTAGTGTTGGGAAAACTGGACATCTATATGGAAAAGAATAAAAATTGACTGTTGCTGCTCTTTTACACAAAAGTCAACTCCAAACGGATCAATGACCCCAAACTCTGAAATTATTAGAAGAAAGAGTAGGAAGTACACTTGAATTAATGAGAGGCCTAGGTAAAGACTTTCTAAGCAGAACAGAAAATTCCCAGAAACTAAGACCAATAATCAACAAATTGAAGTTCATGAAATTAAATATTTTCTATTCTGCAAAAGAAAATTATCCAAAAAGACAACACACAGAATGGGAGAAAATCTTTGCTAGCTATGAATTTTACAAAGGACTAATCTCCAGAGTATAAAAAAAGCTCAGAAAATTAAGCACCAAGACAACCAAATACCTCAATTAAAAAATGGGCCCTGGAACTAACCAGGGATTTCACTCAAAAAGAAATTGAAATGTCAAACAAATATCTTACAAGAGAAATGGAAATCAAAATAATTTTACACTAGTCAGAATGGCTAAGATCAGAAACACAAACAATAGTGATTGCTGGCAAGGATGTGGAGAAAAAGGGACACTTATTCAATTCTGGTGTGAGTGTAACCTGTTGTGCCCTCTATGGAGATCTGTGTGGAGGTTCCTCAGAAAATTAAAAATGGAACTGACCTATGACCCAGCTATACCACTCCTTGGAATACTTCCAAAAAACTACATCTTAGTACAAAGACATTTGTTCATCTATTTTCATTGCAGAGCTATTCACAATAACAAAAAGTAAAGAATTAGTCAATATGCCCATTTACAGAGTAATGAATAATGAAAATATGGTACATCTACACAATGACATGTTACTCAGCCATCAGGAAGAATGAAATTATGGAATTCTCTGGAAAATGTATGGAACTGGAAACTAATACTGAAGAGGTATTGCTAACACAGAAGGTTAAGCACCACTCATTCTCTCTTACATGCAGATGATTGACTGATGTCCTTGTCAATGCATTTTGATTGGAATTATTGTAATAGTCGGAAAATTCAAAAGAGACCTATGAGTGGGAAGGTATGACTAAGGTGAAACTTTTTAAAGGGGACATTTCAGATACAAGGACAAGGGGAAAGGAGGGAATAAATAGGAAAAATACATAGTTGGGAATGAGGAGGTGGGAAATAGGAAGAACATGGGAGATGGGAGGAACAGAGGGACTTAAAACCCAAAGATTGTGGGAAATAACCCTGAAGGAACATCCTATGCTAGTAATATGTTAAAAAACATGACTTTTAATGAAAGAAACAAGAATAGGCAGTCCCTATGTAGAGAAACATAGAGTAAGGAAAAAGGGGGAAAAATGAGCTGATTCACTCGGAACCCAGGGACAAAATTATATTAGAAGTAACAGGAACATGGTACTTCTTCATAAAATGTTGTTCAGAGAGGTCTTAAAAGCCAGTAAACATTATAGGCTTTTGCTATTTCTCTTGGTTGTGCACGAAAAACTGTCAGTAAGACCCTATTACTAAAGATAAAATACAAATGGATAAAAGAACATGGCTAAAATATATCAACTTGAACTGCTCTTTGGATTTTCTCCTTGCTGGATAACTTACACAGCACCAAGGAACACTGTAGAAGCTACTGGAAGACAGAAATAATCATAAGCCCTATCAGTGGCATGAGATCTGTAAGTTGCAATATAAATCACCATGGCAACAGGTGACCACCAGCGTAATAGTGGTGTGAGTATCAAGTAGGGGATGAATACCCAACAGCTTTCTGATTAGATTCTAGACCCACTTGTAAGAAGGGTATACATCCCCATCACTATAAACTAGAACCTATTAAAAAAAGGTGTGGGGGAGGGAAAAAGTCAATGGGAAGACAGCCAATAAACCCAGGTAGAAAGACCATACATCGAAGTGCTCTGTTGGCAACTGTTATCATACCCATAGAATAAGCACTTACAGTCACACATTTGGGTCTAAAACCGGATTAGTGAAGGGAAATGCACATATCAGTGGGGCGGCCTGAAGAGAAGTAACTTGATATACCACACAGGCCTGAGCACCCACAGGAGCAGAGAGGTCAGGGTGAACCCTGGGGTCCATAGGAGCACACAGAAGGAACGGTGGGAGGAAGAAAGAGAGAATAGTGAAGGGAAGGGACAGGGTAGAGGAGGGAGGGACAGAAACTGGGATGAATACCCAATATGCTTGTAAAAGTACCAAAAAATTATTTACAAATAAGAAAAAATGATTCCCCTTGAATCATTGACTTTTTGGAAAATGAAAATAAAGTGTTTGTTGCAGTTCGCCTGCATGGTTGCTGATAAATGACAATCAAATGACTTAAGGAAACAAGTGGTTTATTTCCTTACGATAGTCCATTACAGTTCTCAATCCAACTTGACAGGAGAGCATGTATCAACACCAGGGCTGAGGAAACTGGCCATACAATCACCACATAACAGCTGAAAGACAAACAATCCTTACCTGCCAGACCGGATGTCTGGCCAAGTGTACAGCAGGATGCCAACTCTCTCAACCAGCTCTCAGTATTTTATTCACCTGCTCAGGGCCTAGTCCTACCCACCATGGACTGTGTCTTCCCCATCAGCTAGATAATCTCCTGCAGGTTTGCTCTGGGCTTAACTCAGCCATTAATTCTCTACAAATGTTCCTGGAGCTCAAACCCTCAACCATCAAATTGACATCTGTGCCTAACTCTGACAGTGTTATTCAATGTATTTGTGTTCTAAGTTATTATATCATTTTACTACTTCACAAAATGGCTACATTTATTTTCCAATGTATTGATTAATACAAAATCAATTAGAATAGTATTTCAGAGACTGATTTACATTAAGGAATTATTCAAAGGAAAGAACAGTGCTGAACTATTGTATTTATTTGAAAAAAATAGAAAATTACAATACCCTTAGAAATATTATGGTAATTTCATAAGTCAAGTGTTATCCTAATATATCCTTTGTTTTATAAATATGCGTAAAGTTATAGGCATATAATACAGAAAATTGAAATAGATAAGGTAAAAAAAATAGTGTGGTGGATCTAAATGGACTGTGATTCACATGGGTCATCACCACAATCCAGAGGATGGTTGAAGCAAAGGCTTGTCATCACTGATCTATGTTTTATTCTGTAGAGTTTAAATTGAAGATGAGAAGAGACCTAAAAAGGGACAGAGCTGAGAGGCATTTGAAGCCCTCTAGTATGCATTGCTGATTGCCTCTTTCAGGGTAAGAGGAGTGGAAGTCATGCTTTCCCCTACATCTCATGACATTTTAAAAAATTGCCATAAGTACAAATTCATGAAGAAAACATATAACTCAACCTGTTATTTTGTTCCATGTGTCAGTGCCATCCAATGGCTGCTTTATGTTTGATATGCACAGATATCTTTTGGCATAACAGTTAAATGCATCAGATTTAATTTTGGTTTTGCTTCTAAAGAAAAGAACTGTGTGTCTGCCTGACATCCAAAGTTATTTTCTTTCATAGATGAAAATGTTCATGTTCCTTCTTTTTCCTCAGCACAATGCTTTTTGGTGACCAGAATAAAATTCAGTGACCTGCTTGTTTTTATGTAGCTCGTTTGGGTCAAGTTTAGCTGATTACACTATGATGTTGCTCTTATCTGTATGCTTGCCTTCCTAAGCTATATTTAATTTTGCTTCCAGTTTCATTAATAATTTTCTGTTGGTTTTATAGTTTATAGGACAAAGAAACACCTATAGTCCCTGCCTAGCTTACATTGATGCTTTCCAGTGCAGTAATTTGAAATTCTTTCCACTCTTTTAAGATTGTTTTGAGGATTCTCAATAATATGCATATATTATTGTTTAGATAGATAGATAGATAGATAGATGATAGATAAATAGATAGATAGACAGACGGACGGACGGACAGACAGACAGACAGACAGACAGACAGACAGACCGATAGATAGATGATAGATAGATAGATAGATAGATAGATAGATAGATAGATAGATAGATAGATAGATTAGATAGATGTCATTGTGGTAGATAGCTACTGGTGTCAATTTGGCAATTGAAGGATTTGGCTCTGGACACATTTGTAAAGAAAAGAACTATGAATTATGTTCAATCCTAGACAGTATCTCTACTGGAGATTTTCTAATTGATGGGGGAAGATCCAGTTCATGATTAGTGAGACTAGTTCTGTAGGCAGATAGATAAAGTGGTGGGGAAATACCTAAGGAAATTTTCAGCATAATTGGTCAAACATGCTATCTGGCAAGAAAGTTTGCCCTTCTCTCAGATGTCCTGTGCATATGGAGTGACCAGTTCTCTCACCTCTGGTGTTGGTGTGCACTCTTCTCCCAAGATATATCTGATGGAACCAGCCAACCAGAAACCAGAATAAAACACTTTATTCCCCCATAAACTATTTGTCATGCATTTATCAGCAGCATGCAGAGTAGCTGAGAAAGACGTTACATACAGATTCCCCTTCAAAAGGGGAACTTCTTTTCCTCCAGTCCCAAATTTTTCAAGTCCAAATCTTTGTGTTTTTAGCAATATAATAATCCTATCATTGTAGTTGAATCAATATTACATGTTCACTTTAGTGCTTACATGTTATAGATATCTATGGCTAAGAATGTAATGTTTTCTCATCTTTTTTTCCTTCACTGTGTGCTATTTTTGCTGAAATTATTGATTTCTTTCTTTCTGTAATTTGCTTGTCACTTGAAAATCAAACCTTACTCTTCCCTGCTTTTTGAATATGTTCAAGACCAAATCTACCCATTTCATCTCACTGACAATATATTCCTGAAGTTCTCTTTCTGTTCCAATTAGTCTTGCTGATTCAACTTCCTTTACATTTCCATTAACTGTATCCTAGAGTGTCCCTTCTTTATATTTCATTGAGTCCTTCGTATTCTAGGACCCCTTTTCCTCGCTTTTTGTTTCCCTTAGATTCCTAAAACAGGGTGAACAGGGTCTGTTTTCTTATTCTTCCCATATCTCCACTCTCTCAAATGAGCAACATTTTGATTGCATATGAAATCCCATATTAGAAAACTTTTATATATAAAGCTTTGAAGCCCTTAGTTTACATCAAATAAATATCATTGTATAACATAACATGATAGCATATAACATATCTTACATGTACTATGTATATATAGCATAGTACCTTCATATGACATAAAAATAGAGAAGACACTTTATGAGAAGGGAAAAAAGATTAGCAGGAGTTTGTCAGGAGAGGGTAATAGGGGATGAAGATATCAAAGCACATGATGTCCTAGAACAAGAGCATCATTATGGAATACATAGATTTACACAATGAATTTAAGGCGATAATGCTCCAAAAATAATAAAGATGTGGCTTTTAGTAGTTTCCATGGTAACATTATCAAGCCGGAATTTGTTCCTTTTATGAAATCTAGCAGTCTGTGAGGATACCAGGGAGGAAGAAAGATTGGCATACCTGCTTCTTTGTTTCTAGCACTAGGGAACTTTCTTCTTTGAAAAAGATTTCAGTGTTTCAGGAACTCAGAAAATATAGTTTGCCTGACAGAAAATAACATCTAGGCTAAGAAGGATCTCATTTTAATATCTTATGCATTTCAAGTTCTAGCAGAAAAAACTTCTTGAGCTGTGATCAGTTGTGGTAATCCTTTGTATTTCTGAGCTAGGTTCATTTTGAGTAATTTATATTGTCTCTATTGTAGACAATGCCAAATGCAGTCCGCAGCGGCTACTTGGATTCTGCAGTTCTATCCCTGGACTCCCATGCATTTCATAGCTCAATAATCCCCCGGGCCTGAGGAGAAAGTCTGAAGGGTTTATGGTAATGTGGCTATGACAAACCTCACTGAAGACCCTAAGCATATTTGTTCCTGCTTTTTAATTACTACTGGCTAACATTTCTATCACGTTTATGACAAAACTATAATTTACCACTTTGATTGAGAGAGAGGAATAATCTGACACATGTCCCCTTTACTGCCCTTTCATTCCTTTTTTCAGACATGATCTTATGTAGCCTAGGCTGCCCTGGAATGCACTCTGCAGCTGAGACCTTGAACTTCGAATCCTCCCCCTGCCTCTGCCTCCCTGAGCTATATCCCCAGCCCCCATAAACTTCACTTCAAACACCAAATCTTTTGAGTTACTTAGCTGTTCTTCTGACAGAATTGGTTCAAATTAGTCTATTCTATTCTACAAAGGTCCACGGCCTAATGAGACCTTGGCTGCTTTCTTGTGAATTCAGTCAAGTTCAACAAAGGAGCTTTGACAGAAGTCTCTCTGCTCACCCTGACAGGCCTTACAACCAGCACACAAAGCTCCCTTATTTGCCTAAAATAGCAAGCCTGTCTTTGCTCCCAGTCCTCCTGTGGGCAATTTATGCTTTATTGCACATTAATACCTGCATAATGCCTTCATGCAGCTATTGTGATCAACAGAAAGTAAATCATTTCTCTGTGTAGGGATCTTTACTGGGAAGGGGATTACCATTGTTCTCTCATGTAGGACATTAATCCCTTGATTGGGTTCACCTACAAGGTAGTGACCAAAATGTCATGAGAGTGAATGTAAACAGGCAAGTGTTTTGTCAATGTTATTTGACTATCTCCAAAATGAGAGAGAGAGAGAGAGAGAGAGAGAGAATGAATTTGCCTCTTAGGCATTGACAGATACCTCTGAATGGATACAAATTTTAAAGATAGAGGTTCAGATGTCATATATCAGTGAACTGCTCTACCAAACTATGTGAGAGCCCCATGACATAACAGGTATTTGTTTTATATTAATTCCCAAAGATGATTTAATACATGAAATGCACAAGTCAGTGTTAATTGTTATAACTGAATACAAGTCCTTGGATAATTTTTAAGGTCAATTAATTATATGTAAGACTTTTAAGTCGACTTTAAAATCCATTAATGATAATTCTTTGTTGTCTCTGATTAGGCAAAATAGTTTTCTTCCTAATATACTGGGATTTGGGATGATTTTTGTAAATGATATTTGTAGCTCATCACTAATGTAATTTTTCTAATAATCTGACAAACACAGTCTTCTGGAGAATGTCAATTAAATCCCACAGATTTTCCTCTAGCATGCTAATTCCTTTTCTCTTTTGACTTTTCAGTCTGAGCTGTACTATGACAAGGCAGTTTTGTGTGTTTGATGCTGGGGGAAAAATACTACTACATCACTCTTTCCAATGTCCCATATATCCTTACATACTAGTACTCATCTCTAGCACTTCATCTTTCCAACAGTTCAATTTATATTGTAAAGATAGATGAATACATTTTGTAACTAGAGGCAAAAGAAATCAAAGTTTGGTCATACTGAGTTATAGGATAGAAGAAAGGGGCATGGAAAGAGTGAGGGAAGAAAGAGAGATGGAAGAACAGAAGGAGGGAGGTAGGGAAATGTAGAGAAATGAATCTACTGAAAGAACTTGATTTTTCTTCACTTGATCCTCTAACTGGTTTTGATATCCAATGAAGAGTGGAGTCAGAGATATCTGTAAAAGATGCATTCTTTATTGTGTGAACGTATGTGTGTGTGTTTATAAAACATGGGAAAATAAAAAGAGCTAAAAGTTTTGTGGATTATAATTGTGTTTGTCTAGGGAGTACAAAAGAAAACGGGTGGTTTTGCATTAAGTTTGTATAGAAAATGTGTAGCAAAGGTTACTTAACAGACATCTGGGGAATTTTAAGATGGAGCCTGTCCTTTTTTGAATATAACATAAACCCCACAGGCTCATAGCTTTTGAAAAACTGGTTCTAGAAAAACACCACCAGTGGTGCTTCCTGACAAGGTTATTAAACTTCAGGAGATGGAAGCTTGCTGGAAGAAGTATGTCACTAGGGTGGGCTGTGAGGTTTGATAACTCAGCCTCATTTCCTGTTTTCTGTCTCTGCTCTCTGACCATGACTACCATGGAATGACCAGCATCCTTTTTCTTTCATCATGTCTTCTCTGCCTGCCACTGTAAGCTCTGTTCCATGATGGAGGACATTACCTCTATAGCCATAAACCGAAATAATCTCCCTTAAGTTGCTTGAGTCAGAGTATTTTTTCACAATAAACAAAGAGTAACTATAACAGAATCTTACCCATCAGAAACAGATGAACTACAAATGTAGCTATAATTCTTGCTCGGAAGCCAGAGATAGCAAAGAGTCTCATCTTCCCCACAACTGGGTAGACACCAGTTAGTTAATAAGCATGAAATATCGTTCTCCTGTCAGACCCAGCTTCCATCCATATATCACATACTTTGGTCAGTAACCTTGAACAAAAGCAACAGTAGACTGATGTAGGACTGAAGAAGAAAATTACAAAACATGTACATGAGTCTGTGTTTGTCATCAAACAGTATTCACTAAGATTTTTTAAATGCTTTAAAACTATTTTCATGAATACATAAATGTGTGTCATTTGTGGAGTATGATACGATGTTTTAATACATGCCTACCTTGTAGAATATTCAAATCCAGAAAAACTAATCTAGCTCCAAAAATATTCATTATTTCTTTGCAGCAAAAACTTCAATTATTTCCCAGCTGTTTTGGAATAACAAGGCAATACTGTTCCCTTCAGACACGCTATCAGGCAAACAGAATACCAAAATTTGTTTCTCTTCCTGATAGCTTAGCAGCCATTGGCTGACCTGCCCTCAATGCTTGTGCCCCAATTCACCCTGGCTTCTGGCTCCACAATTTTACTTTCAACTTTAATGAGTCAGAACTTTTTTTACTCCTAGGAACAAAATTCATTGCCTTTCCTGTTCTTTTAAATTCAAATACTCAAAATCCAAGTGATCTAAGAAAGAAAGCAGGGGTGTCATAGTAACTAAAATGACTAGCAAATATGAAATTTTTTTCAAGTTGTCATTAAGCTTACCTCTTTGAATTTTATTGAGTTTATTTATTTGTATTTTGTGTACAGGTATTTGTTCTAAATAATGAAAATAATCATTTTTCCTCAAATATCTGTATTATGATTTTACATAAGAGAGTCTTATGATTTTTTTAAGTATTGTGGGGAGAATCCAAGAATTCACACTTGTTGATAAAGTACACTAATATGCCTTTTTTAAAATTTTGAGATGGGGTCTTACTAAATTGCACAGGCTGCAATTAGCTGTGTAGCCCAGGTTGATACTAAATTTGTGATCCTTCTGCATCAGCTCCTGAGTAGCTTGGATTATTTTCCTGCACCACCATGGCTGGCTGATTGTCTTTGGAGTACACATTTTATTTACCACCTTACCATTATATAACCTATGTCACAAAGTTTTGCTGATAATACAACTTTCAATGATGAATAATAGTTAATAAAATAATAATAATAAATAATCATGAGAACTGAAGAGATGGCTCAGGAGTTAAGACTGGTCTTGAGTTCAGATCCCGAGTCCCATGTAAAAATGCTAAGTGGAAAAGGTGATGGCCTGCAATTCTGGCTCTGGTAGGCGGAGCCTGGGAAATCCCAGATTGAAGCAAAAAGGAGGTAGAAGCCATCCAGGATGATTCCAAAGATAAAAGAATGTTTAAATGAATATCTTCATATAAGAAACACAAAGATAGATAGAAGAATAGGAGTAGAACAAAGCAGTTGGGGGGGGGAGGTCAGTGTCCCATTTGCTGGATAGTTATTGTCTATCTGCCAGTCCCTATACCTCTCCTGATTGGTGAGATCAAACTAGTTCAGTTACTTGAGAAAGGAAGTGAGAGTTAACTACACCAGATGTCTGGCTACTTACATGCAATACATGACCTTGGCCTATTTTCTCTACTGAAGCATGTTCTCCTTCCCTCCTATTTGTGATAACAGTAGGTATTACCTTTAAATATGTCATTAAGTGGATTTGCAACTAAGATCCACCTATTAGGGAGTACACACAGTGTCTAACTTTCTGTGTCTGGGATATTTCACTCTATAACTTTTTCTAATTCCATCCATTTCCTGACAAATTTCATTAATTCATCATTTTTGATGGCTGAGTAGTATTCCATTGTATAAATGTACCATATTTTTATTATCCATTCATCAGCAGTTGGGCATTTGGGTTGATTCCATGATTTTGCTAATGTAAATAGTGCTGCAATAAAAATGGTTGTGCTTGTGGTGGCACTGTAGCGAATTTCTGTATTTGGGGGGATTATTCCCAGAAGTGGTATAGCAGGGACATATGGCATTTCAATCCTTAACGTTTTAGAAATCACCATACTGATCACCAGAGTAGTTGTATAAGCCTGCATTCCCACCAGCAATGTATGAGAGTTCCCTTCTCTCCACATCTTCTCCAGCATTTGATATTGATTATATTGTGGATTTTCACCATCCTGACTGGGGTGAGATAATATCTCAGGCTAGTTTTGATTTGCATTTCCCTGATGGCTAAGGATGTGAAACATTTTTCAAGATATTTGTTAGACATTTCAATTTCATCCCTGGAAAAATTTCTTTTGAGTTCTGAGGTCCATTTTCTAATTGGGCCATTTATCTCCTTGATGTTTAGATCTTTAAATCCTTTGTGCACTCTAGATAATAGAGCACTATCAGATATGTGGTTAGTGAAGGTTTTCTCACATTCTGTGGGTTGCCTTTTTGCTCCGTTTATAATCTTTTTATTTGAACAGAAGCTCTTTAATTTCATAAGATCCCATCTGTTGAGTGCTGGTTCTAGTGCCTGTGCTATTGGATTTCTGTTTAGGAACTGTTGGCCTTGCTCAATCAGCTAGAAGGTGTTCCCTACACTTTCAACTAGGGTTTTTATAGTCTCTAGCCTAATATTAAGGTCTTTGATCCATTTAGAATTAATTTTTGTATATGGTGACAAGCATGGGTCCAGTTTTAATCTTCTGCATGTGGAGATCCAGTTGTGCCAGCACCGTTTGTAGATGATGCTATTCTTTTTCCATTGAGTTTTTGAGCCCCTTTGTCAAACATCAAATGGCTATAATTATGAGGGCTTATATCTGGATCTTCGACCCTTATCCACTAATCTACCTGTCTATTTTGGAGCCAGTACAAGACTGTTTTTGTTACTATGGATTGGTAATTTAGATTAACGTTTGGTATGATGATACTTCCAGCAGTGTTTTTGTTACTCAGGATTGTTTTTGTTATCCTGGGCCTTTTGTGATTCCATATGAAAAAATGTCAGGTTTTGAACTTGGCAGGCCTGATGTCCTTTTGGGCTGATCTCAGGTTCTGAGCACCGGTTCTTTGCCCACTGCAGAGCCTGGCCTGGCCGGCCTTGGGTTCCTTCTCTGGCCTTATTTTGGGCACCGAGGCCGGGGCCTGGGAAGCAGAGACTCTTCCCCTATGCTGGTAGCTGCTGCCTCTGAGTTGCAGCAATTCCACTCTATTGCTCCTGTCCTTGCCTGGGCACCATGGTTTCCCACTTGATGCACAGATAGTGATTAGTCCAGAGGACAAGGAGGCCGTGGACCACAATGCTAGTGACACAGAGGTCCAGGTGGCCAGCTTGAAAGGACTTGAGTTAACAGGGAGCATGAGGAACTAAATCATCAATTAGAGAAAAGAAGAGAAGAGAAGAGAAGAAATTAGAAGAGAAGGGAAGGGAAGGGAAGAGAAGAGAAGAGAAGAGAAGAGAACAGAAGAGAACAGAAGAGAACAGAAGAGAAGAGAAGAGAAGAGAAGAGAAGAGAGAAAAGGAAGAACGTGAAAGACAACTGTTGAAGAAAAACACAAAGAGTGGGTCCAGAAGAAAAATAAGCAGGAAAAAAACAGAGAACAAAAAATTAAGCAAAAAAATGGAGGAAAAAGTAGCAAAGAAGCTGGAGAAAGTACAGTTGAAATAAAAGCAAAAGAAAATTATCAAGAATGGTTAAAGGAAAAAATGCTATGGAATGTTCGAGAAGGAGAAGAAAGGGAAAAGAAAAGGAAAAGGCAAGCTGAATTAAAAGAGAAAAAGGAAATACAAGGAATAGTTGCAGAGAGCAAAACATAAATCTTGCCCATCTGTGAAGAGCTATACCAATGGAAAACTCACAGGTTTTTACAGTGGAAATTCCTATCCAGAAGCAGCCTTGTATAATCCAGTTCTGTGGAAGCCAATTCATATGCCTCCTGTCAAAAAAGCTAAGGCCCTAGGAAGAAGGAAGGTTAAAAGATCTGTGTTAAGTCCCACATGTCATCTCTGACAATTCTTAAAAACAGAAGCAACCTTTGCCTTGGAACTCTGTGCAGAATACAGAGATAGTTTAAGTGGGAAACAGCAAACCTATGCCTTTTCACTGGGAGCTCATGAAGTTTTAATTCAGATTTATTTTTACACTGCTCATTAAGTCAACAGTGAATATGATTCTTGACAAGTTCCTTTTTCATTTGTAATTACACATGGAATCCTTAGAATTAATTAAAGCTGGAGCCTACTTTTGTCTTTTTCATAAATTGATCTTTCCATATTATTTTTAGGATTAATGATTGATATCTTGCAATTGTGTTTATGTTCAGTTTTTATTGAAGAAGTAAAACCAACAAAAAATGGAAAAAATTTCACAATTATCTTTGTGGATACATTTACATTTGAATTTTTCAATTTTCACACAAAGTTTCAAGAAAAGGGATTGCTGATTCAAAAAGTAATCATTATAAACTTTTAATAAATATCATAATTTCCTAGAAATATTATGCAAAGCTACAAGAATACCATAAATTTCTTTATTCATTGCTCCCTAATCATAAACCAGTATGTTAATTATTAAAGATAAATTGTAGTTGATATTCACAAATAAAAAGGGTCTTCTACATTCTCCTTAAGTCTTATATCTATAGATTCAGTCAGTTACAGATTATTACTTTGAACATATAGAGACTTTTCTCAGTATTGTTTTAAATGAAAATTTGTAAGTATCATTTCCCTAGTATTTAAATTGCAAGAAGTATACACATGAATTAAATTTTGCAGACGGCTATGTAAAAATGTTACAAGCATTTTAGAAAAGGGATTTGAATATTTGTAGGTTTTGGTGTCTGATCATAACCCTCTATCCATTCCCTCATAGACTCCAAAGGACAAGTTTAATCTCATTTAAAATTTCAATTTTTTCAACAGTAATTGTGAAGATTTTTCATATGACTGTTATTCTTTTACATCCTATCCTTATAAATGTTGGATTCATACATATGCAGAATCTTAATCTTTTCTCTCTCGTTTGAATTATTATTATATTATTTTTGATTTCCAATTAAAATATGTTAAAAATGTCTTCTGTTAGTCTATAGATGGTGGTAAGATAGATAGATACTCATGCATTCATTGGAATAACAACTACAGTTAAAAAAGACAAGTCTTCCATACATGGAAGTATTGAATAGAATCCAGTTCCAATGACACTACTTAAATACTGTATTTTTATTACCATATTATGGAATTTTCCCTTGCCTGAGATTACAGGTAATATAGTATGGAGGACAAGTGGAAACAGCAGAAAGTGCCATAGACCAGTAAAAGTAGTTGAGATGCACCCAGTAATATGATTAAAACTACATCCCATTTACAAGAAATGTAGGCTTGCATTAGTATTGATAGTCTATTTTATAAGGTCACAATTTTATATGCCCTATACCTTAGGGAATATCAAAGCCCTTGCTGTGAGAATGCATGGCTGAACAGACAACACTAGGTAACTTAATCATATGTATAAAGATGACCAGGTAAGCAGCAATCATGACAGAAACAGGGTATCAAATATGGTTCAGTAATGCAATGTCTATGATATTGTCCCAGAGGGTAGAAGTAAAAGACCAAATGATCAGTGGATGAGAAGATTAAATGACACATACATGGAAAACTCAAGTCCCTGCCAAACTGGTAAGCAGTCCCAAGGGGCCTTCTGGAGGCATGTGACACCAAGCGCACACATGTCTCTTCCACGCTCACAGTTGCACTGACTCCGCCTGACCTCATTGAAAGCACTCGACCTCAACTGACCCTTTCCTAGTAAAAACCCAGCAGGCTTCAGTCATAGGGACACATCTGCAGCCGCATTTTCCTTGCCCCACCTGCATACAATTAGCTCTCATACACCATGATAGAAGTGCCATTGAATATCAGATTGACAGCATGTAGGAAACAAAGCAATCATTCAAAATCAAATAGACTGAGTACTAACAGCTAGTCTTCCCTTTGTATGGTACTCTGAGAAAGATCTTCCCCCATTTCACACAGCAACACTTCATCTTGCACCAAAGCTGAAGGAACAAACATTGCTGCTACTGATTCCAGAATGCTCAAGAACAAAATATCATCAGATCTAAACACCTCAGTAATAGATTCATTCATTTTAATTACTTGTTTCATCTAATCCTCCGTAGACTGGATGTTTATTGCCTGCCTTTAAATCATAAAATTATTCTCCTAATTATAAAGTAATTATGTGTCCTTGATTCCTTCACAATCTGAAAAATATTTTTAAAAGTAGAGAGTAGAGATTTAGTAAGTCTTTATCGAGAGGAGGACATTTGCTGGAAGAACTTGATGTCCTGCTTGAGTTATCAGAAATTCTTTACTTTGGTTCCTCCTCATGTTTCAAACGTTTTGTGGAATAACTTTGCCTTGTGTTCTTAAGGACATCTTTTTAAAGGTCACATTGTGCTCATATTCATTTAATATACCCTCCATATCTCCTCCCTCCATATGTAACCATTTTTGAACTTTCACTTGTGGCCCTGTTACTAATAATATATCCAGGGAACAGAAACAGGGCCAGGTGGAGCTGATCCGAGAGGGAAACACAGTCAGCTTCTGTTCTGATGTCCTGACTGAAAAGACACAAAGATGGTCATGACTATGAAGCCCAAATGGAAATTCAGTAAGTAAATTAGCTACTGTACATGCCGATAAATCTCATACACACAGAAAGCATTCATTTGAAAAGTATACTAAATTATCAACTTTTAGGAAAGTCAAGTGAAATCTTGTAGAATTTCCAAAACTTAGATACTGCAGATAATTAATTATGATACCACTAACTGATTTAGCATGGCATTGCCCTCAAAGTCAAATACATTTTGACACATCAAAATAAGAGAGTCTCTGAGCTAATAATGTTTAATGTTATCTTGGCCTTTCTCACCTGTGCAGTCTTGTGTTTTTTGAGTTTTAATTCAATAACACACTTGCTTGTTCACTTGTAACAGATCTAAGCTGCATTGAAAATACATTCTTACTTTGTATGTGGGGGCCATGCATGTATATATTCATGCATTATGCGTGTGTATATGTGTATATGTATGTGTATATGACTGTATATCTGATTCTTCACTTGTGGCCGCCATGTTACCAAGAATATTCCCAGGGAAACAGAAGCAGGGGCAGGTGGAGCTGACCTGAGAGGAAGCTTAGTCAACTTCTGTCCACATGTCCTGACTGAAAAGACACAAAAATGGTCATAGCTGACTGGACTGTTGCAGTGGCATGTTTTCCTAGGCTGGTCAAACTGTACTTCCAACTGTTTGTGCAGCAGAATTGGACAAAGACATCCAGGATGAGAATATTATTCAATGGGAATCAGTAAGTACCAGAAATTCTATTTTTTTGTTTTTTTTTTTTTCATTCCTTTTCATTTGTTCCTTCCTTCTTTTTCCTTGAGTAGGAAGGAAGGGAAAGAGAGAGACTGAGTGTTCACTGTGTCACTATGTTGCCTGTCCTGGCCCTGAGCTCCTGGGTGCAAGTTATCCTCCTGTCTCAGTAGTGGGGCCTACTGGTATGAGCGACTGTGTCCAGCTGAGACTGTGTATTCATTCTGAAACATAACTTATCAGCATACCAGTAGTGGCATAAAGTATTTTTAGCTAATACAGGTTTTCTAGATTGTGGGATCAGTGGCTATTAGAATACGGAAATGCTAAACATTTGAGAAGTGTGTTTATATTCCCAACAGGACTCAAATTTAACTTGCATCTCTTTATAGTCAGTTGTACACAGCAATTTTTTTTTGCACAATTCATGCTGATACTATGTTGATTTACATTTAACAAAGCATTAAATAATTCAAAAGACAAAAATTCAGATATGAGAAAATGAAACCAGACAATGCGTTTGTGGTTTTATCAGCTCCTTCATTTTTCCCTGTTCTCATTATTCACTATTTCAAGGAATTCAGAATTTCACAGATTTTATCATCTTGTATGGCATTTTTTTCTCTTGAATTTGTTTTCATCTTGACCGATGCCTATGTAATTATATTTTAAAGGAAATGTTTCAGATTAGCCAGCCTTTATGTAACTGGATTTTCCTCCCTCTTCTGGAGATTGTCCCACTTTCAGTATCAGCCCATCAGTCACATCATGCCTGAGGCTTGGTGTTCTTCAGATGCAACCTACATATTGGAAAATGAGCCAAACTTATATCAAGTTGCTTGTCCCATTTTGCAAGCTGTACAAATACAAAATCATAAGGAATCTGTTCTTTAAAAGTTTTAGGGTCAATTAATGAGATTGATTGGTTTCAAACATTTAACTAGAGCCAACAGTGCCATGGGACATGCTGGATGATCCTCTTTTCCTTATAGCTGAATTGAATTTAGTTGTTTTTATGAAGATGGACAATCTGTTTTGTCTTCTGGAAATACATTCAGGCTGATTGGGTGCCAGAATTTTTTCATAATATATTTTATGTAAATTGATTTGCTAGTAATGTTCTCTTTTGTTATGTTAATTATATATTATATATTTTTCTGCTACATATATGCTAATATATATGTATATTTTTTTATTTTCTTCCTGGTTGGTACGGTTAATTTCTATTTTTCCCTTTTTCTCAGTGGAGTCATTGGCTCTTCACCTTCATTGATTCTTATAAAGAAATAACTTTTTCTGGACAAACAATGGCACAGATCTATAATTCCACTGTTCTAGCTCATGGCTGAGGCAGGAAGTCTGGATACGGAAATGCTAAACATTTGAGAAGTGTGTTTATATTCCCAACAGGACTCAAATTTAACTTGCATCTCTTTATAGTCAGTTGTACACAGAAATTTTTTTTTGCACAATTCACGCTGATACTATGTTGCTTTACATTTAACAAAGCATTAAATAATTCAAAAGACAAAAATTCAGATATGAGAAAATGAAAATGAAAATGAAAATGATCAGACTGGGATACATAGTAAGATCCAAAAGTATAACAAACCAATATCCATAGATTCTTCATTTATGCTTTCTTTCTAGTTTCTTGCAGTGAAAGATAATTTAAGACTCCTACTCTAACATTAACATTAGATATATTGGTCACCTAAGAAATTCTTTATCAGTATCTCACAAACATTATTTATTTGGAGGCATGTAGTAAATGTACGTTTAGGATCTCAGGAGCCATTCATGCTGCAAATTTAAATTCAATTCAAGCAGTTTTCCTCATCTTCCTCTTCATATCGTCCTAAAATCATAAATTATTTACATATGTTACTTCATTTTGAAATATTTCAGTTTTCCAGGTGTTTTCCTGCTATATAATTTTATTATATACAATTCATATCAACCTTCCCCTTCTTTATGCTGAAATGGTTACCATTTTTAATTTAGGTGCTATAAACAAAACATATTCTCTGCTCACTAAGTCTGATTTCTCTGTGTCCAATATCTTTAGAATATAGATCGAAGGTTCTATTCAGTGTCACATAACTTTTGCTATGGAAATTTCCCTTTCATGATAAAGCTATGCTGATAATACAATATTCGTTTTCTGAAATTCTCAGCCATTTTCTCTTTAACTGATTTATTTTCTCTTCCTTCTCTTTTTTCTCCTATATATCCTAATTTCGATCATGTTACGTAAGCTATGTCATGTTGTCCAAAAGTGCAGAGTCTTCTCTTCTGCTTTTTTCTCTCTCTCTCTCTTTTTTTTTTTACTCTTTTGTGTTTTAATTTGAACAATTTCTACTGGCTAATCTTAAAGTTACTGTTTCCTTTACTATTCTGAAACATGTAATGATTGCATTTGAGTGAAAGGAGGTGAAAGAAGGGGACTACTAGAGTAGAAGGGGATAAAGAAGAAAGGATCTACTTTTTCCTATACTGTGGGAAACCCAGCTATTTTAAGCACTCCCTTCCATGTAAACAATGGCCTTTGTCTATCTTCTTTCAAACAACTTTAGTTTAAATACTCCAGCCCATTAATTACACTGAATTGTTACACAAACTAAAAAGAGGCAATCTCACAAATAACTTCTGGTTAGCTAAATAACATCATTCAGATTTTGCCCACTCCATGAGTTTCTGCTTGAGAATACCTGCCTAGGTCTTAAAGTGATCTGCTGTAAGGATTCCAGCCATCCCAGACAGTGCTCCTCTGAGGACTCTGCGAATTCTCTCCTGCCCAATCTCCAGACAATTCATTTCCCTTAGCATGTCACGTACATCTTAGAATTCCACAATGTTAATCTAAACCTGAAAACCAATTCAGAAAGGATAAGTCTATTGGACTATACTGTTATGGTGTTTCAAATAATAGTTCTGAAAAAGCACAGTTAGTAAGAATATACTATAGGATAATAATAAGCCAATGTGTATCTTTCAGAATTTTTATTTTCTTTTTCATAATCCTGTAACCAAAAATTAAGTGTCACAACAGCTAGTGCTCAGTTTGGGATTGCAAAGTAGTATTATCTCTGAGGTTTCCTCATTCAAGATGAAAAGAAAAAAACACCTTTGAAACAAAATATTAACTTCAGGGGCTGGGGAGCTGGCTAAGTGGATAAAGTGTTTTCCCTGAAAGCCTGAGGTCCAGAGTTTGCACACAAAACCCATATAACAGCAGGCAGGCATGGCAGTCGTCTGTAATTCTAGCTTTTGGAAGGACAAAACAGGACACAGGGCAAACTTGCTAGTTAGATGACAAAATCTTGGATGACCACTTTCCTTTGAATTACTGTTAAGAATGAAAGTCTGTCACTACCATTTAGAAAGAGTAACACAAAGAGAAACTGAATCTGATAGTATCTCACAGTCAGTGAAACATCAAATCAAAGCATTATTTCATTTTTTTTCTTTCCCTCACCCCTCCCCTCCCTCCCCATTCCCCAGTCCCCCCCCCCCAATCCCCGGAGCATCCCTTACTGTGCATGCCAAACTCTCCTCAGGGTCCTCCTCTCCGATGAGGTGCAAAGACCCAGGGGCATTTCCCAGAACGCTTTCCTGTGGTTCCCCTTAATCTTAGGAACACTACTGTGACTGTCAGTCCGTAGCCTCCAAGGATCCTAGTGCCTTTAGTCCATGCTAGACTTTGTGGGGTCAATAATGTGTTGGACATAACGCAGGTCATGAAATGTCCTATTATGATTGTTTCGGCCCTAACTTGTGTGGAGTATCTTGCATATCGTTACTTTTCCCATTCTTGTGCTCTTACAATCTTACCGCACCCCCTCTTCCGCAAATTTCCCTGAGCTTCAGGATGGGGAGAGATTAGGCTGGCCCAGTTCCAGATAGTTGATATAGAGTCTCTGATGTTCTGAATTATGGTTTGTTAATTTTTTTTTTTTTTTTTTTTGGTTTTGCTGTTCCTGCAATGCCCTTGGTTCCATCCTGATGGGTATTGGAAGTCACCCCTGGCCAGAGATTAAAAACCTGTTAAATTAGAGTCTTGTTATAAGAGTATATTCAAAGGTAAATGGAATAAAAGTAAGAGACCACCGTGAGAGAGGGGTCGATCACCCATTTGCAAAATGGTTATTTTCTATCAGGCAGCCTATATGCCCTCCCCTTCTGGTGAAATCATACCCCATCAGTTGCAAATGATCAGGAAGAAAAGTCTGTGAATTTAACCAGATGTTTCATTACTTACTTCCAGTCCTTGATGGTGGCCTATTTTCTCTGCTGTAACATGGTCCTCTCTCTCTCTGTTTTTGGCGGGGCCCTCCTTCCCCATCCCTCCTGTTTATAATCTTTACAATTACTGTAGATATTACAGAGATTTGTCTTTGAGTGTCTCTAAGTGGATTTGGTACTAGGATCCACCTATTAGGGAGTACATACAGCGCTTAAATTTCCATGTCTGGGATACTTCACTCAATATAATTGTTTCTAATTCCATCCATTTCCCAGAAAATTGCATTAATTCATCATTTTTGATGGATGAGTAGTATTCCATTGTATAAATGTACCACATTTTCCTTATCCACTCGTCAACTGTTGGACATTTGGACTAATTCCATGACATAAAGCATTATTTAATAAAGCTTTTGGAAACTATGTAGTATATCAAACTTAATTCCAGTAAACTAACACATTTTGCAAAGAATATAGATCAGATATTTCTTTAAAATAAAATTTTATAATGACGATTGAGAGTAACTAAGATCTGGGTAAGATGGGTAACTCTTATGACATGGGCAATAGTTTTCAGCATTAAAGAGCATAAAAATGAAAAAGTTATTTAAAAGACACTACCCAAATGAAGCTTACTGGCTAGAAGAACTTAACACACGAGTTCTCCATTAAAGTAAGAGAACTTCCCAAAACATGTAAGATGAAGTGTGTTTGAGGAGTACACATGATGTCAGTCTGTGGCCTCCACACACTTGCATGTACATCAGTACACTCATGTACACCTATATGCATGCAAACATACATAAATACAGATCACATACCCATACACATTATATGTGTGTGTGTGTGCATACGTGCATGTGTGTGTGTGTGTGCGTGTGTATATTTTAGCTTTATCTTGGAGTAAAAGCAAATTGAACAATTTTAGCCAGGAAAGTATGACCTTAAACAACTTTTTAAGTATTTTTACTTAAGCATTAATATCTTTCAAATTACTTATAACATTTTAGAAGAAAATGGGATTATACATTGTCATGGTTTGAAATGTGTCCCCCATCATCTCATGTGTTTAGTAAGGTCATGACACCTTGAGAGGTGGAGCCTTGCTGGAGGAAGGCAGTCACAAAGGGTGGGCCTTGAGGTGGATTAGCCCCACCCTACCTCCAGGAGAAGTCAGCCTTGCAGAAAGCAGTCTGCAGCTCTCAGCTTCCAAGATGTCTGATGTGATTTAGCCTCTTCCAGCTTTGGCCAGCCAGCCATGCTGCCTCTGCTTTGAGAGACTATACTTCCCCTCTGGAACTGTAAGCTGAATAAATCTCCTTTTCTCCCTTAAGTTTCTTGACTTTGGGTGCTCTCTCATAGCAGTAGTTAAGAGTAACTGTTATAGAAAGTGGTACCAGATATTGGGATGTTGGGCCTCATCAAGACCCTGGACAAGGCCTGTTGGAACTTCCTGAGCTGGCTAGAGTTTCATGATCTATTTAAGCTGCCTCACCAGCATAATGCAGCACAGCCTTGTGGATGATGCAATATAGCCTTAGATAGCAACAGCAACTGGCCCATAGTAACACCCCACTAGCCCATCATAATCTCATGAGACTACAAATCTCGCGAGACTACATCTTCTACAGTTGGTACTGTTAAACTGCTTAGCTGAGAGGGCCAATCAGCAAAGACTCATGCTAAGACTTATGGGATGTTGGGTGGGGCATATAAGGGCCTGACTGTTGGAATAAAGAGAGCTTTTCTGCTTTCACAGAGCTTCCAGCCTGGTGTGTTTTTCTCCAGTAGTAAGAGGGGTCAGGGCCGGCAACACTCATCTTCCTGCTCAGCCCCGGGTTGTGCCTGGCTAGATCAGCACTCCCTTCTGCACTAGCTGCCGAGAGCCTGGCAGCGGGGTATTGCTATGAGACTGAGAACAGCTGGTACCACATTGGGAAGTTGTGAAGCTGAGAGAAGTTAGTACCTAGTAGTATGGCCAATGTTGTGATGTGGCTAGTATACCTTTGGTACTATTTGTTGGGAAATTATGGAAAACTTTGGGACTTTGTGCTGGGAAAGTCTTTGCATCTTGGCAAAGGGGCCAAATGGGCCTTTCTCATGAGAGCTCAGAGGACAGCAATGCTGTGAAAGATGCAGGCAGTGGAAGCCCAGCTTGTGATGGTCCAGAGGGGAACAGAGATTGTGTTTGCAACTGGATGAGTGACACTTGGAACCAGGTGTTGGCCGAGAGTTTGGCAAAATTTTACCTTCATCCTGAAGCTTGCCTGAAGTTAAGCTGGAATGCTTGGTGGAGGAAATTTTAAAGCTATGTAGTCTTGACAATGTGATATGGCTACTTTTTAGTTGTCTTCAGAGATATGAAAAAGAGCAAAGGATCAGGCAGGAAGAAGCAAAAACTGTAAGATTTTATAATGATAAATACAATCCCAAATTTAAAGAGTTGAACCTGAAAGAAGCAGAGAAGAAAATGGCTGTTAGAGATTAGCTCCATTTGTAAATCAAAGCCTGTTCTCAATTTGAATAATAGGAGAGGCCCTATCTTGAGGGCAAGATCCTCAAAGAAGGCTCCAACCCATAAGAATACAAATCCTTTCAGAAGACTTGAGCTAAAGGGTGGAGTTCCAAAACAAGAGTTGGTTTCTCTTACAAAGCAACTGCCCAGGAGTGAAAAAGACGGTCAACATACAGAAGCAGAATCTACTGTGATTCAAGGGGGCCAGTCTTGGCAAAGTCATCCCATGGTTCTGGTTTTAGAGGCATCAGTGATGCAAGATGGATCATGGAGTCCTCCTCCAAGATTTCAAAAATTGGCAGAATCCAGGCATCATGAGGAAAGAAGCCTGAGTTCAGAGGCCCAAGAAGGGCAGTTTGTGCTGTGGAATTAAAGCCTGGTTTGCTATTGAGAAGTAAATATGTTAGAAATGCCAGAGACAACGTGGGACATCTGCCAAGGAGAGCTGTATTCCCTGGGAAGAGTCAGCTCAAGAGAGCAATGTATTCTATGGGCAGCTGCATTGGAGGGATGGAACTAAAGCCCTTTGGAACTGAGATGATTTCAACAAGAGGCTCACCTGTTGGATTTGGAGCTACAAGATTTGGGTTTTGTACTGCTGGTTTTCAGTCTTGTTATGGACCAATCTTTCCTGGATATGCCCCCATTCCTTCCTTTTGGAATGGGAATGTTTATTCTGTGCCATTGTATGTTGGAAGTATGTAACTTGTAACAGGAGGCTTTGGACTTTGGACTTTTGGACTTGTTGGGACTACTGATGTAGTCTATGAAGGCGTTTAAAGCTGGACTGAGTATGGTTTATATGAGATGACAATGAGCCTGTGGGGGCCAGGGATGGAGTGCCATGGTTTGAAGTGTGTCCCCCACAATCTCATGTGTTCAGCATGCTCATGACACCTTGAGAGGTGGAGCCTTACTGGAGGAAGGCAGACACCAGGGGTGGGCCTTGAGGTGGATTAGCCCCATCCTACCTCTAGGAGAAGTCTGACTTTGCAGAAAGCAGTCTGCAGCTCTCAGCTTCCAAGATGTCCAAGATGTCTTAGCCTCCTCCAGCTTTGGCTAGCAGCCATGTTGCCTCTGCTTTGAGAAACTGTACTTCCCTTCTGAAACTTTAAGCTGAAGAAATCTCCCTTTCTCCCTTAAGTTTCTTGACTTTGGGTGCTCTCTCACAACAATAGTTAAGAGTAACCGTTACATACATATACATTTTTCTTTTAGAGATTTTTACTTCTTATTTTAAAGTGGGTGATTCCTTTCATCACAATCACTTCCTCCTTTCAGATGAGTCTTAGAAGTGTAAGCATTGCTGAAAAATATACTAACATGTGTTTAGTTATATACTCACTAAACATGAGTATAATACACTGTTTTGCTTCAAGAATTTGGGAGACAAAGTGTGAGAAACAGCAGAATCTTAATTGCTTTGTAGGACATACATATTCTTTACATTTCAAATAGATTGTTATTCCACTTTAAACATTTGCTATAATTTCAGTGGTAACAAGCATGATATTGTCCCCTCTTTCATCATTCTGTGTTGTCAATAAGATTTGCTATTCTACTAAATTATCTGCCAAGATAATATTGAAGTTGGCCAGTTAAGGAAAACCAATGAATCTTAGAGACACAATGCAGTAATGTCAACCAACTTATTTAGTGAATCCCTTATCTTAGAACAGCTATGTCAAACTGACCAGAAAACACCAGTGAACAGGGTCCATAAGACATGTTTAAGTTGAACATGACAGAATTCAATCAGTTTTCTGAGTGCTGAAGAGTCGGAGCTCAGGATCTCTATCAGTTAATGAACTTTCCGTAGCAGCCTTAGCTAGATGGTAAATCGTAAATCTCAGTCTGTATTTGCTGTCTCTGGCAGAGATAATTCTAAATGTCAGAATCCTTGATCAGAGTATCTTTCACCTATTTGAGTCTAAGTGCTATGCTTTGACATATGACCTAGAAAGTAACAGCAAGTAAAACAAGAATTCTTCAACCCAATTTTATCCGTACTTTCCAGAAATAGTATCATGAAAGTTTTTTATGCAAGTATAAAGGACATCAGCTTGTATTTATATCTCACTATAACTTCTAGTAGCCTGGAATATTCTTCTCCTTGCCCCTAATAATTCTTGTCATGTGCAGTAGATGATTCATTTGGCAAATGTATGAGTAAAACTCATAATGTGTAAGTATTATAAATACCTGATTGATATACCCAATATGGTATAAAAATTAATACTGATTTAATTTTGTAAAATTAAGATAGTTATGTACCTAAAAGAGAAAATTGTTGGACATGAATTATAAATAATGGATTTTTTCTATCTCTTTTTGTGAAGACAACCATGGAATTTAGTGAAGAATTAGAGAGATTACTAGAATACAGTTGAGAAAAAATACCTGGTTATTGATGCAATATATTTTGAAAATCTCAAAAGTCCAATTAAAGAAGTACTTATTCTTAACTTTTCTGTCTACATTGACTTACCTGTTGCAAATGTTAAGTGTGTTACATTTCTTGTTATTTTGAATAGAACTAACAATGGTTCATTACATGAACAAATATGTTAATAGATGTGTCAGCTTGCTTTGAAACAAGTTGCAACATCTGTTCTATTAGACCTAAGAGACTTTTACAACTAAAAGAGTAGCAAGAATGTCCTACGATCCCCATCCCACTGCTAGGAATTGCCTCTCTGCTCCACAGTAAGATGCTCTGTCCCCGGAGTTTTGATTTTTACATCTCTGGCCTGAGGCATCAAATCTTTTCTAATATGCTACAATAAATTTACCTCAAAACTCATATAAACCACAACAATTATTTCAGAAGTGCTTTAATTTTTTAAAGCTGCCATCTTGCATTCTTTTCTCCTTTCCTTTCAAAATGTCAACCTACTGTACTTTTTCACTTAGTTACATCTCTACAGAATTTTTTTTTCACTTAGTTGGTGAGACAGAAGCTTTGACAACCACCAGAAGCAGTGCCAAGTGTTTTCCAAAATAGCAAAGGTGTTCAGAACATAAAACATAAATGAACCCCATGCACCAGAAAGATGACAACAGGGAAAGAATCTTTTTCCCCCCATTACCTACAAATACTAGACAAAATTGATCTATGTAGTTAAAAAATTACATCCTGTGTGTCATTTATTATTTTGTAGCCAGTACATGAATCTTAACCAGGAGCACAAAAACTATATTTAACTCAGTGGTTAATATAAATGATGTAGCAATGTCTTTTTTTCCATACCGTGGAAAAAAATTTGTGAGGAAAGTGACACCAGAATGAATGTAGGCTGCTTGTAGGCTTGCTCTCAGTTGGTCAATGAGCTCTTATAAATGTTACTACTCATATAATCAGGAAAAGAAATTTACCAGAATTTTTGCTGTCCACTCAATTTTTTGTTGTTGGTTTAAGAGTTATTTTGGCCAAGTGACACAGTCTACATGTACAGTAATCCTTACATATAGGTTTGTATTTGGCTGTGGGATCCTTTGAATCTCTGATTATAGCACTCAGGACATTGAGGCAGGATGAATTTTGAGGCCAGTCAGAGAATCAAAAGTTTTGTTTCACATAAAATAAAGCTCATAGTTGGTGTTTCAGTTATTCTTCTGTTGACATGATAAAACTGTCTGACTCAGGCAAATCAAGGAAGAAATGATTTGTTATTTGATTTACAGTCAGAATCATGGTGACAAACACATGGTGGCAGGCAAAGGAGGCACGGCTACCACTCAGCCACACTCTGGAACCAAAGAATGTGAGAAAGGGGAATAATCACCTGGTCCCCACAGCTCAGGTACAGTGTCAAGAGGTGAGGTCACAAACACTGCTTACCTTTACTTTGCCTGAGTGCAGGCAACACATTTGCCCCCGCCCCCCCTCAAATAATAATTCGGGAGAAATAAGTCCAGGTAGAAGATTCCCATACAATAGCAAACTATAATAATAGAGAAAAGGCCTCTGGAAGACAGTATAATAATCACTTCAGAAAACTCATTTGAGAATCAACACACTTCTACAACCATTAAATACTGGAATTGCTATATTTAGTCTCAAGTGAATGCACAATCATTTGATAAGTAACACAAAACAAATTATAAATGCTACAAACATCATCTAAATGCTGAAAAATAACAGTCCAGATAGAAGACAACCATGACACCAAGGAACAGTATTCAGTGATTTCATATAGAACTTCAACCAATAACTAGACATTCTAAAAGCAGTATACACAAACAGAAATCCTAACTCAGGCAGCAGCAGACACAAGCAAAATAGAAATATAAATCAAAGAAAATAAGCAACAACCTAATTCCAGATATCAACCTCACGCTAGAAAAGTAGAAAAAGCATAAGAAGCCAAAAGAACGTTTTTCCTCCCAAGATGACCAATCCCAAGATCTCAGTTCCCAGTGAGGATAGCACATTGGGAGCAAGATATCCAAGAGAACCATACTCAGAAAAGTGAATTTCAAAGATTAATTATAAATATGTTCAGATAACTCCAAAAGAACATATATAAGTGCCAAACAAATTTGACGAACACCACAAACTCAGGAACGTAAACACAAACAAGACACAACTAGAATAAAAGTAGAGAGCCTGAAAGCAGATTATATAGAAACACTGAAGAAAACCCAAAGTGATCTGCAAACAAACAGAAACACTGAAAAAAAACACAGACTAAAATAATACTTAAATTAAAAAATTTAAACAGTGCAATAAGAAATTCAATGAAGAGTCTCAGAAACAAACCATATCATGTAGAAGACAGAATCTCAGAACAAGAAGATAAAATAGGAGTGACTGATAGCTCAATCACATAAACTGATGCATTGAAAAATGCACTTGACTGAAACATACGAGTACTTTGTGACACCATAAAATGCCCAACATATACATCAAGGGTATGCCTGAAGCAGACACACAAGGGGAAGATCCATCCTACATAATTAATGAGATAATAGAACAATTTCCCTTCCTAAGAAAAGAGATACCCATCCTGATTCCAGAGACATAAAGAAAACCATATATCCAGGACAAAAAAAATACCCCATGGTATAAGATAAGCCACACACCAAATATGCACATTAAAGACAAGATCTTAAGAGCTGTGAGACAGAAGGAACAAATTATATACAGAGGCAAACCCATCAGAATAACAACTGAATTTTCAATGTAAGTGATAAAAGCCAGAGAGCTTAGGGAGCCATATGCAAATTGTGAATGAACACAAATGCCAACTCAGATTATTAAATCAAGCAAAACTGTTGGTCATAATAGAAGGTAAAAGAAAAAAATATTCCATGACACAAACAGACTAAAAGACTATATAGTCATCCCCTACATACTACCAGCCAGGGTTTCAGAGAATACTGGAAGGAATGTTCAAGATGAAAGAGAAGAATAAAAACATCAAAGAAGCTAAAAAGAACAAATAATACCAGCACAAGAGCTGAATGAGGTACTATAAAATGAAAATACCACAAGATCAACAAAAGGTCTGGGACTATTAAACATCTTTCAATAATAATGTTAAATATCAATGGGCTCAGCGCAATCAAGAGATACAGGATTCTAGCTTGGATCTCTGCCACCAGGAAACATATCTCACTGAAAGACATTTTCTCAGGGTGAAAGGATGATCAAAGGTATCCAATGTTAATGTAAAGAGAAAACAAGCAGGAGTTACCTTCTTAATAACAGACTAAATGGACTTTGAACTGAAACAAACCACAAGAGATAAAAATGGATACTATGTCCTAGTTGGGAGAACATTCCAGCAGCAGGATCTTGCAATCCTAAACATAAATGCACCAAACAAAGGAGCATCCAAATTCATCAAGCAAATACTGTAGAAGGCAAAACAATAAAACTACACACAGTGACAATAGGATTCTTAAATAACACACCATTGGACAGGTTATGTTAGGACTATGAACGTTATACTTAGGACTAGAATTAAGCTTCCAGAAATACAGAGAAATTGAAATCATCCCCTACATACTACCAGACCTTCATGGTATAAAGGTAGATATCTACAACAAAGGAAACAACAGAAACCACACAAAATCATAGAATGAGGAATGGGTCATAGAAGAAAAAAACAAGAAATTAAAAACTTCCTTGAGATCAATGAAAATGAAAAGACAACCTACCAAAATCTATAGGCCACATTGAAATCAATCCTAAGAGGAAGTTTTATAGCATTAAATTCCTACATTACGCAAAAAGAAAGATCAGAATTGACGTAATGTTATACTGCAAAGCTTTAGAAAAAGATAGAAACCAATCCTAAAAGTAGCATGCAAGAAAAAAATAACCAGGATCCACACAGAAATTAATGAACTGTAACTGAAAAAGATACCAAAAACAATTAAACAAAGTTTTTTTTAAGATAAACAAGCTTGACAAACTTTATCCATACTAACTAAAAGAAGAAAGAACACTTAAATCAATAATATCAGAAATGAAAGGGTGAAATCACAACAGATACTGGAGAAATCCAAAGAATCATAAGGACATACTTTAATAATTTATATTCTCTTAAATTGGACAATCTAAAGGAAATGGATACAACTTACCAAAATTGGCTCAAAATGAAATACATCAATCAAATAGATCAATAACAACTGATGAAATTAAAAATTTCTATGAAGCAAATATTATTCTGCTTCTAAAACTAAACAAAAACACATCAAAGAAAGAATTATAGGCCAGTTTCACCAATAAACAGATGCAAAAACAAATAGGAAAGGAAGAAGTTAAAGTATCCTTACTTGAATATATTATGATACTATACTTAAGAGATCCACATGACTCCACAAGAAGAAAACACTTGAATTAATAAATATTTTTGGTAAAGTGGCAGGCTATAAAATTCACATTAAAAGATCAGTACACTTCATTGAGAAATGAGAGAATCAGTCCCACACACCATAGTCACAAAGAAAATAAAATACACTGGAATAAATTTATCCAAGGAAATAAAAAGACCTGTATGATAAAAATAAAGAGGATACTAGAAAATAGAAAGAAAGTGGGTTGGTAGGATGATTATTGTGAAAATGACTATACTACCAAAGGCAATATTCAGATTCAGTGCAATCCCAACCAAAATTCCAATGCAATTCCTTACAAAACTAGAGAAAACAATGTCAAAATTCATTTGGAAGAACAAAAGAACCTGATTATCCAAAACAACCTTGAGTATAAAAATACTACAGGAGGTATCACTATACCATGTTTCAAGCTATAATATAGCTTTGGATATCAGTGTGGAGTTTCCTCAAAAAGTAAAAAATGGAATTTCCATATTACCAAGCTATATCACTTCTAGAAATATTCTCAAAAGTCTCTACATCTTTTTACAAAGATATTTGTTCATGTATGCTCATTGTAGCATAGCAAGAAAATGGAATTAGTCAATGCACACATCAACAAAGGAATGATAATGACAGTGTGGTGCATATAAACAGGGAAATACAGCTCAGCTTATCAGGAAGGATGAGATTATGGAATTTGCTGGTAAATGGATGGAACTTGAAAATATAATGTTGATGGAGATATCTCAGACACAGAAAGACAAACACCACATGTTCTCTCTTATACATGGATGTGCATTGATGTCCTAACAAAAGTATTTGATTTGGAATTACCATAAGAGGCAGAAAATTTGAAAGGAATCAATGAATGAGAAGGTGCAAAGAGATGGTGAGAGTGAAATCTTTGCAGGGGGAGGCATAGAATACCATGGTAAATAGGGTGAGGGAGGGAATAATTGGAAAAAAATACCTAGGGGGAAGAGGGAATAGGATATAGGAGGGATGGAGGGACTTGAAAAGACTGTAGGATGAAACACCATAGAAGCCTCCTATGTTATTAATATGTTAAAATGTATTTATTTTACAAAAGGAACAAAAATGGAGATTCCTTATGCATAGAGAAGAAAACAGGGAAAAACAAAATAAAATGCCCTGAGCTGGTCCACTTTGAACTCAAAAGCAATTAAAACTATACCAGAAGTAGCAGGAATGTGACACTTCTTGATAAGCTGTTGCTCAGAGAGCTCTTAGAGCAGTCCTCAAATGTCATAGGCTTTTGCCATTGCTCTTGGTTCCCCTCCTAAAAACTGACAGGAAGACTCTATTCCTGAAGATACAACACATAGAAGTTATAGGACATGAGCAAAATATACCAGTTGCAATTTGTTTGAGTGCCTCCTCCTTGCTGAATAGGTTACACAGTACAAAGGAATATTATAGAAGCTACTGGGGGAGAAAATAATCAAAGGTCTTATCAACCTGTGAAATCTCCAAGTTACAGTAAGTATCACAATGGAAACAGGTTATAACCAGTGCTATAATGACATGAACATCAAGAAGACACCCAACAGCTTTCAGATGGGACTTAAGGCCCACTTGTCAGAATGGAACACATACCTGTTACTGTTAACTAGAAGAAGAACCTATGAAAATAAAGGAAATACTTCATTAGGGAATAGACTATGAACCTTTAGCTAGGAAGACAGTACACCAAACTGCTTTGTAAATATCTATTATTATATCCATAGATTGGAAGAGCTCTCAGCACTCAGCATAGAACTCAACAAAGTATTATTGAAGGGCACTCAACAAAGTATTATTGAAGGGCACAACTTGCCAAAGTGCAGAAAATAAGGGTCTGAGAACTGGTTGTCCCTAAACAGGACATGCAGTTCTCACCCATTCCCACACCAAGGCCTAGGGAACATTGCAGAAGAGGGAGCATTAAGATTTCAAGAACCTTTAATTTTCTGTTGTACTCCCTAATAGGTGGATCCTATACCAAACCCACTTGGTGACACATTCAAAGATAAATCTCTGTAATATCTACAGTAATAATAAAGGTTATAAACAGTAGGAAAGGAGAAGGAGTGCCTCTCAGAAATAAGGAAAGAAGGGATCATGCTTCAGTAGAGAAAATAGGTCATCATCAAGTATTGCAAGTAAGTAGCAAGACATCTGGTTAAGCTCACTCTCACTTTCCTTCCTGGTCACTTCTGACTGAAGGACTTTGATCTCATCAATCAGGGAGGGTATATTGACTGGCAGATAGATGGTACCCATCCTACAAATGGGAAACTGATTCTCCCCTCACCATGGTCTCCTTCTCCTATTCCATCTACCTTTGAATTTCCTCTTATAGAAAGATTTCATTTCAACAGTCTTTTATCTTTGGTTAGTAGGTCACCTCCAATACCAATCAGGATGGAGCCAAGGGCGATGCAGGAACAGCAAAACTGAAAACAACAACAAACCATAATTCAGAACACCAGAGACCCTACATTAACCACTCGGAACCAGACCAGCCAAATCTCTCCCCAGCCTAAAGCTCAGGGAACTTGAGGAAGAGAGGGCGGTAAGATTGTAAGAGCCTAAAGTTGGGGAGGAGCAACAATATGCAAGATACTCCACACAAGTTAAGGCCCCAGTAGCCATAATCAGACTATGCATGACATGCACAATGAGTGACATGTCAACGACCCCCCCAAATCTAGCATGGATCACAGGCATTAGGAGCCTTAGAAGCAAGGGACTAACAATCATAATAGTGTTCCCCTACTAAAGGGGAGCCCAAGAAAGGGCTCTGTACAATGCCAATCAGTCTTTATACCTCAGTAGAATGGAAGACTCAAAGGGAAATTTGGCATTCACACAAAAGGATGCTCCAGGAGCAGGAGGGAGGGGAGGGGGGGAGACATTGAAAGAAGGGGAGGTAGGGAAGTGTAAGGAAAGGGAAAGGGGGGGGGCTCAAGAGAGACTGGGGAAGGGTGGAAAGAGGGAGGGGAGCAGAGTACCTATTAAGCTTGTATGATTGGGGAAAAATAAATAAATATTTTTAAAAAACGTATACAAGAACTTGAAGTGAGAGGGTGGTGGACCCTGTATTATCTCCTGTACATGACATAGTTGTGATATATAAGATTTTCTAGAAGATATATAGAACTTCAGGAGAATTGTCTTATCAACATCTCACCATAACATCAGAAAATTATCAAGACGTTCGTTCCCCTGTCTCTCTGAGAGACTAATAAGACTAACACTGATGACCATAATGAAAAAGAGACTGTTTTCCTTCATAGTATGTCTATTGGTCTATGCTTGCTGGAACATGAATCAGATCAGGCAAAAACCATCACAGACTAGATGAAACATGTTTGACTGCACAAGGGAAAAGATTTGGAAATAAGAATGAATCAGGAAGGAGAGATGAAGAATTCTAAGGGGAAAAGAGGGTTACTGACTTCCAAAATATCATGAGAATGGCCCATTAATGTATATCTCTAAGGATCAACAGCTTTTACTGTCCCTGTTTCCAAAATCAGCCCTGTTTCTTCGCTAAAACAGTTCAGAAAGCACAAAAGTCACATAACAATGACCTACTTTCCTGGTATCAAATTTTGTTCCAGTTAGTCTTCTGTTACTGTGATCAATAACTTTGACACAAAAAACTTAATGAAGAAAGAGTTTATTATTTTGGTTTACAGTTCTGGAGAGCATAGAGTTTGTCATGGTGGGCCATGCTACAGACAGACATGACTGCAGAAACAGGTGACTCATTCATATTACAGCAGTCTTCAAAGGGGCAGAGACAAGGAGAAAGATAAAGTGGTGTCAGGTTATGAAGTTAAACCCTCTTTTGAGTAACAATTTTCTCCAATAAGGCTCAACTTTCTGAAATTTCCAACCCTTCTTGATTACTACCATCCAGGTATCTTCATTCAAACAAATGTGCCTGTGAGAGATAATCACACTCAAAACCCTGACAGTCAGTATTTATCCAAATAATTGTCTCTTCTTAATGTTTCATTCTACACTTTATTTAACCTGTTGGGATTTTCATCCCTTACCCATTACTAATAGTGTTACCTCTGACATTTTCTTGAATTTCTGATACCACCCAGTAAAATTTTTTGTAAGAAATTGTTCAATTACTGTGAAAAGAATTCAGAGAATCTTTTTTTTCCCTTGACTGAACTTTTCAACTCTGCTGTAGTGAAAGGTAGTCTGCCAAGTCTTTCCAGAAATAAGCATGGGTTATATTAGTTGGTAAGTTTCTCTTTGAGATCATTGACCATAAAATCTAGCAACTCAATAAATTACTCACTTGTACTGTTTTTTTCAGGCATTTCTAGCTACTTCATTTTCAAGTCTGCCAAATATGAATGTTGGGCCTGAAGGCAGTCCATGGTAGGTTAACAACCATTTTATATTCCTGTGAAAGGATTTATATGCTATTACTGAAAAAAGGCTTAAGATGTTCATATTTTTCTTTCATGATTATTTTATGCTTCCGTGATATTTGAAAATGGTATTAACAGCATTGACTGCTATTTTATTCATTTATTTTTGTATATATGTATGTATATTTGTATATGTGTATGTGTGTGTGTGTTTGTGTGTGTGTGTGTGTGTGTGTGTGTGTGTGCAGATGCAGAGATCAAAGGACAACATTCTGAAGGTGAATCTTAAGGTGGTTCACCTTCTGTCCTTCAATCTTGTGAGTCCCAGGGATCCAAATCACGTCATTGGACATCAACAGCAAAAGATTTCCCTGCTGGGATGGAGTGAAGGGCATTGAAGGAGCAGCAAAACTGCAAAAGAAAATCAACAAACCACAATCCAGAACTTCAGAGACTCTATATCAATCACATAGAACTAGGCCAGCCTAATCTCTCCCCATCCTGGAGCTCAGGGACATTTGCGGAAGAGGGGGCGGTAAGATTGTAAGAGCAAAAGAATGGGAGGAACAACGATTTGCAAGATTCTCAACAATAGTTGGGGCCAAAGCAATCATAATGGGACTTTGCATGCCCTGCGCAATGTCCAGTGCACCGTTGCCCTCATAAAGTCTAGCATCTGTTAAGGGCACCGAGATCCCTGGAGGCAAGAGATTGACAGCCATAGTAGTGCTCCTATGCTTAAGGGGAACAAGAGAAAGGGCTTATGGAAATGCCACTGGGTCCTTATATGTCATCGGAGAGGAGGACCCAGTGGAGAGTCAGGCGTACACAATAAAGGACTCTCTGGGAATTTGGGGGGAGGCATTGGGGGATGGGGAGGGAGATGAGGGGAAGGAGGGGGCTCGGAGGGAGGAGGGGGGAGGGAGGGAACTGGTAAAAAATTTTAAAATGTATAATTACATTTTTAATAAAAAAAATGATTAAAAAAAAAAAGATTTCCCTGCTGAACCATACGACTGGATCCTAACTTTCTTCATGTAATCTGAACTCATCTACAAATATCAACTTCAGATCAAAAGCAACTATGTATTTATACATACTTTCCTAAAGAAAAGAAATCATACTGAGTGGAAATCATCCTAGTAGCTACTGTATAAATAAATTTTCCTTATTTTATGCAAAAGAAATTAAAGAACTAGGGTGCTTAAGTTATTATTTGGTAGTTAAAGTGCTAACAAGATAAGAATAAGACCTATGGTCTTTTGATTATTATTCAACTCCCATATTGCTCTTTTAGTAGACAATCTCTTTTTACATTAGAAATCTATTAATAAATATACTATATTACATTGTGGACTATCCATAATTATAATATCCTTTCACTATGCCTCTGAAAAATATCATTTACCATTTCCTTAGATAAATATAAATCAGTCTTCTGAATTACTTATATGAAGTAAACTGATGCCTGATTCTATTTTTTGTCAGTTACTTTTTATTCTTAGTCATTTATACATGCACATATATGCAAGTAATTTACATTATTTCAGCCACATTAGCCAATCCCATTTCTCACATTGACAAGCTGTCTCCTTTCCAATCAGTCTCCTGATGACCTTCATGTCTTTGTGTGTGTGTGTGTGTGTGTGTGTGTGTGTGTGTGTGTTGTGTGTGTGTGTGTGTGTGTGGCTGACTGACTTTCCTCAAGATTGCCTGAATTAGCATGTACTTGGAGGATACTGAGTACATCAGTGAAGAAAATGGATTTCTTTCCACAGTCAGCATAACCATCAATAATTCCTTAGGCTGGGGTGGTGCTCCCTGAAGTCTTTCTCTCCAGGACAAAATGCTAATAGGCCTAACTCAGCATGATTCTTGTTCAGGCAAACACAGCTGCACTGGATTCAGAGGTGTAATACTTCGGTCATTTCCAGAAGACACTATTCGATTTGTCTCTTACTTCTTTTCTGTGATGTGCCTTGAGCCTTATGTACATAGTGTGTGTGTGTGTGTGTGTGTGTGTGTGTGTGTGTGTGTGTGTGTGTATGTATGTGTATATAGATGACCTATTTAGAACCAAACATTTCATATTTACTGTTTGCTAAGTTTTGACCTGTTGTAATTCTTTGTAATAAATATCATCCTTGTAAAAATAAGCCCCTCGGTTGAAGGCTGAGAGCTGAACTAATCTGTGGGCATCAAGAACCATTTAGAGTTCAGGTTGATCCACATAGAAAACAATAGTACTTTGTTCTTTTCTGGGCCTGTGACTTTCCCATGCATGGGTTTTTAATACCAGTCAAGAATTCCCTGTTGAGAACTGACTTTATTTTTTTAAGTCACATTTAAATATGCATGTGAAAGGCTGAAAAGACGACTCTGGTTAAAAGTGCTTATTGTATGTGATGAGTAACCTCACTTGTCAACTTGATGAGATATAGAATTGCTTGGGTAGCCAGCCTTTGGACACACTAGTAAGGAATTATCTTGATTTGATTAAATGAGTTGGGAGATTCCAGCAACTATGGGCAACGCACTTCCTATACTTATGTGCTAGACTGTATAAATATGAGGAAACAAGATTAACACTAATATTTGTTACTCTCTACATCCTGACTGTGGATGCAACAGTTACAATCGTTTCAAGTGTTTTCCTGTCTTGATTTCCAAGCCATGATGGACTGTGCCATTGAACTGTGAGTCAAAGTAAACCATTTATCCTTTATTTTCTTTTGCTGGAGCATTTTGTCACAACTGGAAATTAAATTAAGATAGCTCAGTGGGTAAGATGCCTGCCCTTCACCCTGGAGTCTGAGTTTGATCCATGGAAGTCCACATGGTGGGAAAAGAGAAACTGACTTCCAAAAAAGGGCAGGTACACAGGTGTAATGTTAGAATCATGGGGGTCGTGACAGGAAGCTTGCTGACTGCAATACTAGTCCAGAGTCCAGTGGGAGATTCTGATTCAAAGGAATCAAACAATAAATAACAGAGGCAGAAAATTGATATCCTCCTTCGACCTCTGTACACATGAGCACAGCCCGTGCACTCACGTATACCTGCACACATACATACATGTACATGCAAAATACATGCATGTAAAGATATATATGTACATGCAAAATACATGCATATAAAGATATATACAACTATGCAGTATGATATTTATAATGTATGTATATAAAACCTCCTTTGCAACAAATAGTAATTAAATATTCTAGTTAATGGAGAAGTTAATCCAAGCATTTCTCTGAAAATATTATAGTACTATCTCTCAACTATATCCAAGTTTGGATAATTTTTCTAGGAATAGACTACTAGTAAGTGAAAGGATCCCTTCCTTCCAACCCCCTGCATTCAGAGCCAAAGCTCTGGCTGCTGGTCACTACTCTTCCCCCGGTGGCCATCATACCTCATTGGGACAGTGACTGATGACTTCCTCTCTTCTGTCCTTCACCTGTCCGTATTTCCAGAGATAAAAACTTACTGCCCCTTCAGACCCCTCTTCTCCTTTCTAAGGATAAGTCTGTGTCACCATGGAACCACGTAACCAATAAACTTTTTACATTCTTTTTCCATGGCATGGTATGTTCAGCCTTTTTATTTTATAGTAAAACCAATGAATTCTCTCTATTTGACATGTTTTTACAACATAATCATTTATTTAAATCTGTCATAGAATCTGCCTTTTGCATAAATGTTTCAATGAAATTTTAGGTATGGATTTGTTTTGGCTTCTCTCTCTCTCTCTCTCTAGCATGGTGGTGGTTGTGTGGTGATGGTGGTGTGTGTAGAAAAGAGCAGTACCTGTGGAGGACCAAAGGTGACTTTGGGAATCATCCTGGACTTCTCTATCTCTTTATCGCTCTGGGATTTCTCAGGCTCCATCTTTCAGGGATGAAAGTGCAGATTTCTGCCATTTATGCCTGGCATTTTTATGTGAGTTCTGGGATTCAAACTCAGGTCCTTTGTTTAGGAGACAAAGTCTTACACTGAGCCATCTATACAATCCCTGGACTGGAGTTTCTTTTAGATGCTATGAGTTCAGTTTCTACCATGCTTCACCCCTAAGCAAGAAATTAATTTTGCTGTAGGTTCTGTCCATGTTCCCTCTATGGAGTCAAAATGCCTGGGAATCACTAAACATCCAGTGGGGCAGACATACTTGAGCCTGCTATACAGAAGATTTGTGAGGTAATTACCTTGTTACAATCTTAATGGACTAAAATTAGAGGCATTACCAAGCCATTCTGGAGAAGATAAAGAAAATATTCTCAAGCATGACCCAACTTTTATTTTGGAAGCTCTTGTGTCAAGTTCTACTTATCTTTTTTCCAGTTAACTGCAAATGTGTCAACTTGACAATTAAGGTTTAAATCTTCAGGCACATCTTTGAAGAGTCAGCAGTTAAGGCAAGGATTGAATAAGGCTGTGGGAGATTGTTTATTTGATTTGAGAAAACTCATTTCATACTGCCTAGCACTACTCCTTAGTTAGGTGGATAACAGGGAACAAGCTAGTTCTGATTATTATTATTATTATTATTATTATTATTACCATACTCTGACTGGGAAGGAATGAGATTTCATCCTGTCTCCCTAATTTCTGTAGGTATAATGGGGCCAGTCCAGTTACCTTGGCTTCCAGTACAATTATGATCTCTTCTACTATGCTAATGACTATAGCTAAAAATTGCAACCCAGAATTAATCCCTTGTTCCTATAAACCTATAGGTCCTGTATTTGTTCAGCAATGGGGAGACAATGCTAACTATTGAATCTAAGCTAAACATACACACACACACACACACACACACACACACACACACCTGGTGGTAATACCTTCTGTATAGGAAAACACACATCTGTAGAAGTGTGTTGTGCATCTCATTGCGTATGTGTCTGTATCTTCAGCAGTGAGTCCTCAAGATTTGAAACTTATGTTCAGTCAAAGAAAGGAAAGTATGTACATGGATGGGGTTCCAGTAGCCCTTGGAAGAGAGTGATGTGAGGAATGTGAAAGTACTGAGACCTTCTATGAAAAAGCTGTATAGGCAACACATGTGCACAAATTGTCTTTCAGGAAGTTCCTCCAGAATTCTTTCAAGGATGGTTTGAAATGAGATTTATAAGAATATACACACATTCACACACACACACACACACACACACACACACACACACACACACACACACATTGTTTCTTTAGATAACCTTTTGGCATTGGAAGTTCTGGTTCCCCCCAAAGAGTCTGATCCCTTTCCTCAAAGAAGTATGCACCCTGTCCAGAGATTTGAAGGCCACCCCCAACAGAGCAATAAAGATCCTCTTTTAGCCAGCTAATCAGCAAGTTGCTTTCCCGCTGCCTTTATGTAAATGACACTAAGGCCAAGCCACTGAGGAGTCCCATGTGAGGGCTTGCTGGGTTTTGTTTTTCTGGTTCCTGGCCCCACCATGGGTTGGTATTGCAAGAATTGTTTCTCTTTTTGCAAAAAAAAAAAAAAACACTAGTGTTTCACATTGGCTTCTGTGTGCTCCAGGCAGCAGGTCTTTGCTGGGTATCAAATGTATAAAAGAAAAATGAGCCTTCATGGAAGCTCATCCTTGTCACACATGGGTAGACAAGCCTTTATTCTACACCATTAGCATGCTGATTGACTGGCAATGTTGTTTCTGTCCATCACAGAAAGGTCACTTGATGCTAGGAAAAGTCTTGAAGGTTCTTCTTACAAGTCAGCAAAAATTGCCTGCACAACAACTGGGAGACATCTTTTCACAAATCTCAAGTTAACTATGTTTTTACAGTAGAAATTCAACTTCCTATTTCTTGGTAAGTTAACTCATTGATAGGACCTAATTTAAAGTACCTACATGATTATATACCATATTTTGTTGAGAATTAGAGATATTTTTATATTTAAATGCTTTTGGATGATGTACTGATATTGATATTTTTATATAATACCATCATTTTATAGTAATCAGTATATTTCAGATTGGGTTATAGCTATTACTTATCCCCTATGCTTAGAATCAGGAAGAGTATCAGTTAATGTATATGAACATCACAACGGGAAGGTTAACGCTACATTGTTTTAAACAATTTTTTGTAGCACTATGGGTTACAAATATTTCCTTAAATATCATTATTAAAAAACTATCCTCAAATAAATTTTCGCCTATGTTCATCTTGTCACATTCAGAATTTGTTGGAAAATGCATTTTGGCTGTGGCAGTATAGGATGGTTTGTGTTTCATTATGTCAGATGATTTGGTCTGCGAAAATAACCTGCTTTGGAATAAGAAATTGTATCAAGTTGGCATCAAGCTACTGAATATTTTATTTTCATCTGACAACTGACAATAGTACATCCTTGGCATAAGATTTTTCTGGCTAAATTGTAATTTGAAATAAAGAAAACAAAGTGAATCAATGTTTAAGGGAAAATTCACATTAAGCCATTTCATTTCCTTTATAAATGCTACATTCTTCTTTTCAACTCGTAATTATGTAATGAAAGTCCATATTTAACAATTGACAGATGAAATATTTCTGAATTCACCTGTTATCAGAGTGCGGACCAAAGCCAAGTAATCAGGAGTGCCAATGATAGTAAACATTTACCCATCTGGAATTTTTCCCTCTCTTCCTTCTTCTCCCATTCCTCCTCTTCCTCTCTTTCCTCCTCCTCCCTATCTTCTCTTCTTTCTGTGTTTTATTCTTTTGTAAAAGGTTCTCATCCCATAGCTCATGCTACCCTGATTACATACTTCAATCTGGTCTCATGACCATAGCAATCTTCTTCCTCAGCCTCCTAAGTGCTGGGATAACAGCATGAACCCTCACACAGGGTACCATCCAGAATACCCCAGGGAAGTAGTTTTGCTTTTTGTTTCTAGTATTTATTTGTCCAATTTGGACAATCTAGATGGATTATTGTTTCCAAAAAGTTAGATGAGTACTGCTTTTATTATGGTTTGTAAATTATTAGAAATCATTTTGTTGGTTCCTGTATAAATGTTTTGAAAAAAAATAAAGCAAAGCCATATGTTTATATTTCATTCATGTAAAGAATCCTTTAATTGTAGCCTGTAGATGCAAATGACTTTCTAGATGTTTTTCTTGTTCTGGTTTTCTTTGCATTGAACTTGTATTGTTTACAGTTCATCTGGAGAGCATTGATGTTCACTCCGACCTTGCTCTTGCCTAGGGACCTTCTAATGTGCACTGCTTATGGTACCTATCGCTTCTCCAGTGTACATGCTACCCTGCTTCTTGACCTTGTTTTCTAATTCCCCAGTGTTTCTATAGATGAAAGGACTAGAAAGGAAATCTAATGGGTGGAGAAGATGCATTTGACTTTTTTGAAGATTTTTGTAACAGATTTCCTCACTTCAGCTCTGTAGGCTGCTGTATGTTCTTTCTTACCATGAGGCACCTCTTTACCTGAAACTGCCCTCAGATTTGTCATTATCCTTGGTGACTTAAGATGTGCAAACACAGCTCATCAATTTCTCTCATTAGCTCAACACAGAGAAGAAAAGCAGTAATTGCTTGCTCCTTGGACTAAACTCATAGTTTAATCTGTGGTAATTGATCAGGATGTGCAGTGATGTACTTCAGTATCTGATAAAGGAATCTTTCTATCCATTAAAGACTTATGTAAGGGGCTGCAGATTTTAAAGTATAAAAACTTAATGTTCTGTGGTCTGGTAAGGGAAAAAAGCATATGCATTCAAAACTGAATGTTTCTACACATATGTAAAATCTAGGTATATTAGCTTAAGAAAGATAATTAAACCTATCTGGAGATTTTCCTCATTTTCATTCATTTTAGATAGGTTTCCTTTTGACCTTCTTTCTCATAACAACTACTTTAGAAAATAAAAATTGTAGCCTCATCACTTCACCACTTTGCTAATTCCCCAGCCTCTTCCCAGTTGTTTACCTCAGAAATGAATTTCTCAAAAACAATTCCTCAAAAACCTAGAGCTATCCATTTTTAATATAATTTTTAAGAAGGCAAGTGGTAGACTGAAAGTGTAGCTCAATAGCAAAAAAAAAAAAAATCACTTGTCTAGAATGTGCAGAGTCCTGAATTTAATCTCTATTAACATCAAAGTAAACAATTACACAAAAGCAAATAAAAAAGACTGGCATCTTTTACCCCCCACCTTTATTTTTGGCTATGTAGAATGCCAAGGGTCTAAGCATTCTACAAATTCAGTTGGCCTAATCACCTTGACCAACTCCCTACCACACACATTCCCCAAAACTTTACTACCATCTCACTTCTACATGTAAATTCTTCTGTTTCAGTGGAAATGAGTTTGACTCTATTACACTGGTCTTTTTACCTAGTCCATTATTCTTGAATAAAATTTTTCTCACCTGTTTGACAAGACCAGAAAATTTTTATTAAGCACATATTACAATTTCTATTATACCAATTACTTTAAAATATGTTCTCTTAAGTAGTGTATTCATTAGAAATTTATTAGACTCATATGCCATTGATTTAAAAACAATATCCTTGCTAAAAGGCAGAGATGTTGAGACAGCCCTATCATAACATAATAGATTCAATCTTATGTATCCCTTCTGTATTGGCCCATGGTGGGGGAGATCAGGCTCAAGGTGCCAAGGAAGACAGCTACTTTCATCTGGGCTGAGTCTTTGTGATTTTCTGTATCTCCAAGAAAAGACACCTGAAATCATTTGATCGAAAAATTCATGTAGAGGAAGGAACATGAGGAAGCAGAGAACAGAAAAGGAAAAAAATCTGAAATGAACCAAAGTACTTGATAAATTCAGCAGGCACCTGAAGTGGAGGACTTTATAACCTAGAGCACAATGTGGCTGCTGAGGGAAGAAGTCTTGTGACTCAATGATACACAGATGTTATTTCTGAAGGGAATGCTAGCTAAAATATTGTTCTATTGGTTTCTATTGCTTATCAGTCAAGATGATTCACTCTTTCTACAGTAATTTGAACTCAATAAATAAGTTAATCCATGATAAAATATTCCAACTCGTGAATAAAGAAATATTTGTGTGTGTGTGTGTGTGTGTGTGTGTGTGTGTGTGTGTGTGTGTGTGTGTGTGTTAAGATTCAAGTCCAGGAAAACCCAAATTCTGGTGTTGGCAATTAAGCAAAACAGGTCAGGTTCAGATCTTGTTAATGCGTACTTGTTAATGCTTTTGATCCTCTTTTCTCCTCTTGTGTATGAGTGTTCTCACAACAGCAGAATGAAATGAAATTGCAACCCTGACTATACTCAGAGACATCTCTGTTCATTGCTTCAACTCTTTATGTATGTGTGCCACAATGCCCAGCTAAGCAAACTCAGAAATGGATCTTCTATCATTTCCTTTTGACTTTCGATCTTAAACTGAGCTTACACAGTAATTTATTGCTTAGCTGAGTCTACATGGGAATTGACCCCATCCCTATATGAATATGTATGAACCCTCTGAATAAAATGCTCCACCCTTCCTCAATCAAAGAGAACTTTGCTTTGGAAGTGACTCCAGAATCCTCCTCTCCTGCTGCAGGTCAGAGATCTGTATCCATACTTTTATGTCTTGATCATACTTATTTTGACTTTTCATTCTCCAAAACGCAATATCACTGCATTTGGATTCACTAACAGTCTTGAAAATGAGCTCTGAGATATTTCATCGTGGATGCTGTATTTGTCAATTTAAAGCAACTATGTCATTTTCTAGACAGAAATTGTGAAAAAGTAATGTCTTCAACTGCAATGACTTGGTCATCACAGTTTCTGGGTAGTCTGGGGCAAAGCCCTTGTCACAGAAGTTGGCAGAAGCCAGAAATGTTTCCATGATCAGCTCTTCTTCGGAAGTTGGAGAGACCTTTTTCTAAAGTTCAGCCACAGAATTAGCTGGGATCTGACTATCCCTGGTCCCTGGCTCAATTTTAAGATCCCTGAACCAGTCCTTCTCCTCTTGAATCTTACTGTTTTTCCTTCGCAGGGTCAATATATCAAAACTTGTGGTGTGACTCACATCAGGTGTTATTCACACTGAATCTTCTTGCTGATGTAACTTTCTTGATTATTGTTCTGTTTTGCATGAATTTAGCTACATACACAGAGACAGTAACCTTTTTTAATGACTCCTGACAAGATACTACCTTCCAAGTTCAAAGTTAATTTTGTTGTATGTTTGTTTGTCCATGCAACATTTAACAGTGCACTCTGCCTACCAAAGCTACTGTTTTGTTTATAACTTTCTTTGACATGTTTACTGTAAATAAGATGCATTTTAGTTGTAGATATGTTTTTTAAATTTTGTCTTAAATTTTGTTTCAGATTATTAATAGTATTCTTTCCCTTTCCAAATTTATTTTCTAAAGAAATTGCATAATTTTTCTGTCGTGATGTTACTCACGCATGAAATGGATTTCATCCTTTGCATCCCTCCACTCCATAAACATGACAGATGAGACATAAGAGGAGAAAATCAAAGTGGCAGCACTGGGTTTAAATGCAAATTCAACAAATCCAAAGGACTAGTATGTCCTGTAGCCATACACACATCTGACTTATACATGCAGATTTCAGGGAAGTCTAGAGCATTTCTAGGAATCATTGAGAGTTCCATACATGTCTATTCAGGTTCACTGCTTAAAAACAATTTGTGAGTGGTGGACCTCTACATTAAGAAGAAAGAAAAGTGCTGATATGTGATGCCCAAATCTTTATCCCACTGTGTCTACATGGCCAGGAAGACAGGCCAACTCAGAATCTTCATCTCTAGCCCATGACTATATTCAAGATCACAGCCCACAGCAACCATAGGCTGGGAAGACCTGCTCCTCAAATTTAGCTTTAAACAATAGGTTTTCCAACATCAGCTGAAGCATTCTGTCATGGGCACATCAAGTTTCCATTGTCCTTAATGGCTCTTGGGTTATGTGTAGCTGAGATTCATCCTTCTCTGGGATTTGTGTACTTTACTCTTGTGATCTCAGTTCATGCGGCTGTCTATTAAAAGAGATATTTAAACTTCTCATTCATAGATGCTCACTTTATTCCTTGATTGAATGTTTCTGCCTTCCTGCCAGTTCTGCTAAGAATACAGGGTCTAGTAGGTTTTGCTGTAGATTTAAGAGCCACTGAGTCTCTGACAGAGCTTTGATTAAGTGATACATAGATATATTTTCTAGATATCAGGATTATTTTCTGTTTTGTGCTCTAGTCTCTATGATTTAGTTATACAGTACTATTTTTCAATAAAATTATTGACCTGTGTGTATTTTAGTCCTTACAGGCTAGCAAATGTTGCATAGCTTAATTTAAAACCTGTGAAGGTCAAAATTAGATTCACAAAAAAAACCAAAATTTATTTTTTTAAAACACTGAGTGTTGTGTATATCTATAATACATTATAGCTGTGACACCAACTAATGATATATCTATGGAATTCGTATGAGAATTTTTAAAAAATGTTTAGATATTAATACTTGCAGTTGTTAATAATACACATAAGCTTAACTCTTTTTATTAACTTGCTAATACATCTGATTTAAGTTGGATTATAATCAGTGATTTTGGGGACATGTATATTGAAATTGTTTTATTTATTTAAAATGAGATTCAAGTTAAAAATTTCTTTTAAAAAAAGAAATTTCATTATATTCCTTTGGAAACATTGTACAAAACTGAGCTAACTGACCATGTATTTACAGTTTCTTTCTTTGCAGGTGTGTGTGTATGCGTGTGTGTTTGTGCGTGTGTGTGTGTCAGAAGGCATTAGGTGTGTCTGTGGAAGCCAAAGCCAATGGGTGACTTCAGGAATCATCTTAGATTGTTTCTACATACTTTTTGATTCACTCTGGGAATTCCCAGGCTCTGCGTTCCAGGACCAGAATTGCAGGCCACTTCTGTCCAGTGTTTTTACATGGAATCCAGGATCCAAACTCAGATCATTCTGCTTGAGAGGCAGAGACCTAACCCCTAAGCCATCTCTCCAGCTCTATTTATAGAATTTATAATATGTTCTTAACCAGTGGGTATTTCAAATAATTTATCCATTAAATTCTTAAATATTAAAAATAAATTGTTTTGATGAAAAATATGAATAATGGTTTCACAGATTTTGCAATCTGAATCTGCTTTCATGAAAATTTAAGTATTTCAGTAAAATTTAGGAGTCTAAGTAGTAACTTTTCTTGGATGTGCAGCAGATTTTGCATGTGTTAGCAGAAATCACTGTCATCATCCGAATCATTTCATTTTCAGGAACCTGTCCTTCTGTACTTCTTCTCATGCTGTCTTTGATGTTTATGTGCCATAGAGAAGCACTTATTATTTTTCCTGCATAATAGCATTGATATCATTCAAAAGTACCCAAGACAGAAGATAATTAGATAATTGGGGACTAGGGTTCAATTCCTGGAAGTCCCACATGGTGAAATGAGTGAACTGACTTCTGAATGTTGCCTCTGACTTCCAATCATATACATGCCTTTGTCTCTCTCTCTCTCTCTCTCACTTCCTTTCTGTGTCTCTCTCTTATTTTCTCATAAATGAATAAATAATTAATATTAAATTGGATATGGTTCTATAGAAATAACAGATCAAGCATCCTTAGAAATTTATCTCAAAAATCAGTGAGCCTTAATTAGCAGTAATGGTTGTTTTCAATAGTTCTTCATATTAGTATGTAACTTTCCTCAAATTTAGCACATTCAGCTCTGATTTTTATAGCAAACTTTAAAGGGAAGTACAGAGCCCATCTCAGAAGAATGTTTTCCTGTCACCACAACTGTATTTTCTAAACTTCCTTCAGAAAACAATTAAAATTCCAAGCTACTATTAACGCCAATGTAGTCCTTCAAACTATATCTAACATCATTCATTCTTTTTTTGTTCAATAAAGATAATTAAAGAATTCTGCTTTGTGCAACAGCTATGTGTTCTTCTGTTCTTTTTTAGCATTCCTGTGTGTGGTTCCTACATAAAAAAATCTACTGTGATGTAAAGTGAGATGTCGTGCATTGGTTCTTTGCATGAAGTGATTGCTACTAAGCCACAAAAAATAAAAACATTAATATATAGTAAATAAAATGAATTTTTTACAACCACATAAGGAGATTAGCATATTCATCTCACTCTGTGAATTATGAGTTGATGCTTCTATGCATTCATGAGCTGTATTATTGTTGCCCAAAGTAAGTTAAACCATGTTCCATGTGTGCAATTCCTTCAATAATTTCTTTCAGTTTTGAATTTCATTCAAAAGTATATTGAAATATGAGAAAAATTAAATATAGGTGTCAAGGTTTGAATGTGCAGTGTCCTTACAGGCTCATGTATTTGCATAATTAGCTGATGTTATGTTTGGAAAGGTCATGATACCTTTGGAAGAGAGAGCCTTGCTAGGGAAAGGCATGTCACAGGAGGCAGGGCTTGAGGTGTACCACTCTGCAGCAGCTAGGAGTTTGCTCTGTGGTCTGTTGATTGACTTCAGCTTTGCTTCCTGCCATGCCTTTCCTACTATATAATGGATGGCATCTCCCCTCTAGAACCATAAGTCAAACAAATCTCCCTTTTGTCTTCCTAATACTGAGATTGCAGGCAGGTATGAGAGCTGAAGTGATGAAAAACGTATGAATTGAAAATATAAAATGACACTCTTGCTATTAAAGATGATATTTTGTAGATTTCTGTACTGTGTCCTGAGATAAGGTAGTTTGCTATCACTGTTCAGTTCTCTGCTGGGAAGGTTTCTGTGCGGCCAATTATTTCCTGCTGTATGTAACAACAGGGCACGGCTTCAGGACTGCTCTTCTCATTTCTTTTCTAACCCCATGTGTAAGAGGAGGCACTTCTGAAGGCCAGGCACTTCTGAAAAGAAAAATCTTTGAAAGGAGGTGGCTGCAGCATTATGTTGAAACTATTGTTGCCAAGAACGGAGACAGAGAATTTGAAAGTGTGAAAGAAAAGGATGAAGAACAGAGAAGAGAAATAGAAGATGGGAAGGGAGGAGAGTAAAGTGAGAAAGATGAGGATAGGGGAGGAGAGAAAGAGAGGAAGGGTGAAAGCAGAGATTTAATAAAGAAATTCTCCTGAAAGGATCCTTGGTATGTTTAACGAAGCTCTTGTTTGTATTTGAACCACTTAATTAGCTTTTCATCCCAGAGTCAAATTAAATCAGGTTATGCTTAGGGAACTAATTAAAATTTTGCTCACACATTTCTGGACAAGGATTCCTTGGCGTACACACACACACACACACACACACACACACACACACACAATAAGCCAAATGTCTACCATTAAATATTTGAGCAACAAAATAGGAAATTAAGCAAGTACTTAAGCATTTGGATCTATGTGGATTTTTACTAACTTTCATAAATGTGCAATACAGGAACACAATGATGTAAATAGTAAGTATTCTTCTCTATAAATTATGACAAAGTGTGTGTACTTACACACCAGATCATCAAAATATAAAATATGAACCAGTCCACTAAGTGTAAGAATTCACTATCTTCATGGTTTATCCTTTATCATTTTTTCTGTTTTGTATCATTAATTGTAGCCTTAACTTCTCAGTTTTTCTGGCTAATCAAATTATCATTCAATGTTTTCTTCTCCAAACAAACCTATTTTTCTTTTGTTATTGTTTTTCCAATAGTAGTTGAATGGCTTATATTGTGTAATATACATCTACATCAAACATTCTTAAGTAATGTTATATTACAGAATTCCAATTATTCTTAATGATTCATACATACTTATTTTCACCATGATTTCCTCTTTTCTTTAACTGTCCTACACACACACATACACGTACACACACACAGTAAGCCTTATTTGAGTGTTTCCTTCTATGCATGATATAGTCTTGAAGTATTCTTACAGGTAAATCTCCATCTTCTTTCTCTGGCTAGGTAAATGATGTCTTCATTTGAAAAGGGATTCAGGGGTAGTTATGATCTTCTTTTGTATTTTTCTAATTTTTCTAGTTGCCAATGCTGTTAATAAAAAGCCCAGTGGCATACTGATTTCGTCATTCATTTTTAAACAGTTCATCTGATCTGGAAGCTCTTAACGTTATCTTCATAATTGTAGACATTATGAATTTGTTTAAGAAAAACAACATGCTCCTGAGAAGACGTTGCCCTTGCCTCCCATTTTCAAATCTGCATCATGTTTTTTTTTTAATTTTCAATTTCCTACTTTCAATTCCCTCATGAGATTTCATTTCTGTACATCTTTTGTGATCTCTGAAACATCAGTATCCAAAAAATCATGGAATATTTCATTTCTCATTAATCTTGTTAACTTTAACCACATCCGTCCCATTGGGAAAATCTTTTTAGTGCCCACTATTTGTGGCTTATGTGCATATTTATGTTTGGCTTCCTCTGAAATATTACAAGCCAGTGCTCATTTCATAACCTGGACACAAGTTCCATTGTTGAAACAAATTGTGTGACATATCTTTATATGCAACTATGCTTCCGATCTTGACTCCAATATATCAGATTAAACTAAAATCAAATTTGGTGCTACAGAGAGAAACTGAACTGTTTACATGGGCTCATTTTCTAAAATCATGAGATCTGTTGCACCTACTCAGACAGCACCCATTCTGCAGAAGTTGGCATTCCAAGGGCCTCCCCTCAGCTTTAACACTACAAGAAAAAGTTACTATTTTCTTGTACTTTCTTCCTCGGATCTTGTCTGACTACCACTCACTCCTCTGGATCTCTCTTCTGTTTTAGAAGGGTCCTGCCTGACCTATGAGCCACTTACAAAATTCAGTTCCATTTTAAAAGCAATTTTTTGAAATGTTGGTTTGGGGGAGTTTCTAATTATGCTAGTGGGCAGATAGAAATTATATATACGTTCCAGAAAAGGGAAAATTTTGGGTGCAGATTCAAAATTTTAGCAACCACATTATGTTCAGGAGAGCAAATGTTCTCCCAGAAGATCTGACTCTGTTCATATTTACACTTTGTGGAATGTGATTTTCACCACCAAATCTCCCCAGTTCTTTAGGAAAAAAATAAGTCTGGTGTCTTTTGGCTCTCTGAGATCTCATGGGTATAAGAAGTATCTTTTAAGTCTCACAAACATGATTGGTGCCTCCAAAAGTTTCACTATTAATTAAAGATTGCTTGTCTTTGGTAAAAGTCATGGTCCTATAGCACTGAACTGGCAACTAAGAGTGTCAGATTTATAACATTATGAAAATGTGGAATGATTCTTACTATAACTTAGCTCTTGAATATCTCTGAGAGATTCGTGAATTAAAGAATTGCACTCCAAAGTCATACTATGAAAAGAAGGAGGAATTTTTCAGAGGCAGAGTCTACCAGTGACTTTAGTAGAATTGTGGGCCTCAGCCTACTACTGCTCTCGTTTTTGTTTGATTGTGAAGTAAGTGGTGTCATGCTCATGACTTGATGCACTGTGTCTTAACAGGACAAAATGAATAGAATGAATATATTACAGATTAGAAACTCAAAACTGCATGCCACAAGAGATTTTCTTTCCATGATTTAATTATCTCAGAAATTTGTATTGTGACAGAAAGTTTATTTAAAGCAGTTTTATACCAGAAACCAGTATTCATTCCTCATATTTTAATATATCATGAATGTAGTTTAAAAATTGCCATGGCTCTTCAGTTGATTAAGCTAAATACAGTAAGGTTAGTGACACTCTGCAATGTAGAAGAAAAGGTCAAAATATTTTCCACATTTGCCTAGCACTGTGTTTCTACATATAAGTTATCAATCACAAATTTCATAATCCCCATTTTGTTTTCTGGAGTACTGAGTCCAGACTTGCCTAGTGAGTTCTGTACAATAATATGTAGTGATAACCTTACAGAAAACCTACAAATGAGTGAAGGACAAAGCCAAAAATGACTCCAATTTTCATTTCTATAGTAGGATAATGTTTAACCTATTTAATGTCAAATACCAATGTAGAAAGAAAGAAAGAAAGAAAAATGCCAGTCTTAGTTAGCTTTTTACTCTGACCACAGTATATTTGAGTTAATAACTTGAAAGGAAGAAACTTCTATTTTGGCTCCTGGGTTCAGAGGTCCCTGTCAATGGACTCTTTGTCCCCTTCCTTTGGATATGTGATGAGTCAACACTTCATGGCAAAAAGGCCATAATGGAGAAAACCTCAGGTTGGCCTGGAAACTGAGAGAGAAAGAAGAAAGGGACAGGGTTAGATTGCTGGTGACCTGCTCCCTTCTAAGAGGTATTGCCTCCTGAAGCTTCAAACACTGACCCAAACTGCCATCAGGTTCCAGACAGCCTTCCAAACATGAATCGTAGATGCAACTTAGAGATCTAAACCATAATAATAATTGTGTTTACACTTCAATAGTCAAAGTAAGATAAAATGTTGCTTTTAATTTTCAAAAGAATACTAGTTTACGATTGAATTAAACAAATAAGCTCATTTAAACTAATTATGTTTTCAAAGCACAGGTTAGCAGTAGGTCATACTATTACTTATTCTATATGCACAAAATCAAGACCTGAAGGCCATTTAGACTTGACCCTTTGCTCCAACACTATTTTCCCTAATTTGCAGATGTCACATTATCTGTACAGAGCAATGCATCTTAAACTTCAATGTAAGAGCAATCAGGGAGACTGTTAAAACACTAAAGTTTATTGTAGCCAGTTTCCAGCATAAACTGATGCCCTGGCTTAGGGGAACATGCTTTGTCACAGTTGCAAATCTTGTGATCTCACTAATTTAAGTCTGTACTCTATTCTCCAGAAGGTAACACTGATAAATGGGAAATATGAAAGTTGTGTTTGAGAACCTGTATGCAGTAAACACAGTACTAGGCAAATGTAAGAAAGAAATATTTTAACCTTTTCTTGTATATTACAATTTGCTAACAGAATATTAATTTTAAAACTAAATATGATTGAAAGAAATGTCAGTTGCTGAATTTATTATCTTCTTAAACTATAAATGAAGTCCATTCTGCTTACAAACACTCAGAAAAATTTGGAGCGATGACCCTATAGAGAATGATTGACAATGTGGAATGTCTCTTTTTCAAACCTTAAAACTAGCATATAAAAAGATGAACACTGCTTGATTTTTATTTTTCTTTGCTCCTGATTTCATGTGTTTGTCCTTTTTCTACTGAAGAATAGAAAGGACCAGAGCTACTTACTGGAATGATTAACACTGGCTCCTTGACATTCTGTTCACTTTATTGCTGTGACTTTTGTTTAAACCCTACAGTTTTTTTTCTTATAATGGCAGTCATGCAGCGTGGTCCCACACAATCCATTTGAAAATCATGTAAGAGAAAGCTGCACTTTCCTTGTCCTGCCAAGTTGTACTATAATCTTCCATTATGTACTGGTGTTTAAGTGGGTGGTCAAGACAATGTATTAGGTTGTGTAGGTGTGGCATTTCAAGTTCCACTTGGCTCAGAAGTGCTCTGCCGAGCAAAGAGCATTATTTACTGCACAGTTCTGAAATGGTTTCTTGCAAAGCGTCCTTGTTGTGGGTACTTTGTCCTTTGTAACCGCCCAGTGAAATATGCTTTGTTTTATAGTAAAGATATATTAAAATGACCTTTCAGTTCTCATCGGAACAAAGAGAGCCATTTCAGAGTCCTAAAACAACTATTTAACTACTTAAATGGCTTGTCACCTTCTGTTTATTTTCACCTCTGTCCTGGGGCAGAAGTCCTAAAAGTATTCTGTGCTTGCTTCTCCTTTTTTATTTTTGTCTTTGGCTCATGATTTGCCTTTGATTTTGGGTTTGATATGAAATGAATGAGTAAAATGTTTCTAGTTTCTTTAAATTTCTTGCTTCTCCACAGCCCAGATGATTAGTTGGTCAATTATATTTTTTCAGTAGTTTTAAACATGTAAATTATTGTGTTAACCAAAATTAGAAGGAAAGGAATAATGAAAAGAAATATCTATGAACATATATTCAATAAAAGATATTGAAATTCTACATTCCTAATCTGAAATGGGTAATGAGCATATGATAGCTAACTAGATGACAGGAACATGATATACAGTATAGACATATATAATATATATATATATGAGTGGCTGATTGATTATGATAGATTTATTATTAGTATATACATGATAGATGATACTTAGATTATATAGATACAGATGATAATTGATAGATGATTCTGGTGATGATTTATGGATAAGGATAAATATAAATAATAGGTAAGTAGAAAGATAGATAAGATATATGATTCCTAGATGATAGATAGGTAAATGATAGGTAGGTGATAGATAAGATGAAAATAATTGAATGATGATAACTAGATGATATATAGATATAGATGATAATTTGTAAATAATTATTGATGATAATAGACGGGTATGAATAATGGTTAACAGTAGATGATATTATATGTCAATCTGGAGTTAGAATGATTAAATTTGTAAAGTTGATTGAGCTAAGAAACAGCTAAGAGACTGAAGAAATACATGTGGATGTGCCAATATGGACATCTTCAGAGATAATTAGTATACAAGGATTCTGAATTAATGGAGGAATTAATTAATTAAATGTATTCATAATGTTAATGGCATTAATAGAAATGAAAGCTAGAAGATGGAGCCCAATTGAAAGAAGTAGAACAGCAAATTAGAGCTGTGTCATTGGGGTTTGTCTTGCCTTGGCCCTTTTCTGAATGCATTTTTCTGTTTTCTTTTCACCTTCAGGGGTGATAATGACTTCTGCCATGATTTTCTACTTGAGTGAATATAGAAGAGGAATCAGATTGGCCTGATTCCTAGGCCAACATAAGTCTTTCCCATTTTAATAGTTTTTGTTATACTGTACAAAAGTGTCTGAAGAGTTGAGCTAGGAAACAAAAGAACAAAAGTTTATTTCCTCAAAAAAATTCACAAAATCCAACCTGAAAAATGTGCAACTACATCAATTATTTAGCCTCACAAACAAAAAAAAAATTTAAATAGGTGCCAACATTTTGGAAAATACCACAAATAAAAGAAATATAGACAATTTGGGGTTTGATATAAAATCATTTTTCTAGGTATGAAGTTATATAATGTTGTTTGCATAGGTCCTGTCATGGTTTGAAATGTGAGTTGTCCCCCACAGACATGTGTGGTTTGTATCTTTAACTGTTTGGGAATGTTATGGACCCTTTAAGCAGTAGAGGCTTGCTGAAAAGGGAATGTAACAAGTGGTAGACTTTGAGGTTAGCTTGTCCCAGCCTTCTGGAGTTAGTGACTCTGCTCTGCAGTTTTCAGATTTGCAGCCTGGAGCCTCAGATATCTGAAGTGACTTAAGCCTTCTTGACCTTTTGCCAATCAGCCATGCCTGTTCCACCATGATGGACTGCATCTCCCTTTTGGAAACATAAGCAAAATAAATCTCTCTCTTCTTTTTTAAGTCTCTTGAGTTTGATTGTTCCCTCACAGCAACCAAATAGAGTAACTGCTAGAGAAATTGATACCAAAAGTGGGGTTATTAATGTGAGATTAAGAACATCTAGTACCAGAATGTGAAGTGTTTGGAAATACAGAAATTGGTACAAGAGAAGTGGGGTATTATAGGTGAAACTAAGAGGACCCAATACCAGAAAGTAAAGTACAAAGCTCAGAGAAGTTGTACCAAGCAGAGATGTATGGCCATTGCTCTACATTACATGAGATGTGTAAGCCTTTGGAACTGTTTGTTGGGAGAAATATAGATAACCTTGGAATTTTGCACTGAGAAAGGCACTTGGAGACAGGGCCAAAAGGATCACTTTAGTGAGCTATTGGAGGAGAGTGACACTGTTAGAGCTGCAAATAGTGGAAGCCCAGTTTATGTTGGTCCAAATGAGAACAAAGACTACATTAAAAACTTGATAAGGGGCAGATGGAGAGATGCATTGACAGAGAGTCTGATTAGATTTTGCCCTTGTCCTGAAACTTTTCCTGAAGTTAAACTTGAGTGTTTGGTAGAGGGCATTTCAAGGCAATGTAGCCTTGACAGTATGTCATGGCTATTTTTTAGCACTCTTGTTCAGAATTATGAGGGCAAAAGAAAACAGAGAACCAGGCAGAAAAAAGTAAAAATTGTGATGTTTGATGAGAAAGAAATGCTATGGCAAACTTGAGGAGCCGAATCAGGAGGAGGCACAGAGCAAAATAGCAGTTATTGTGAAAGAGATTAGTTCCATTGGTGAATCAAGGCATGTTTTCAATTTGGATAACAGAAGAGGCAGTGCCATGGGGTGAATTCCTCATGGAAGAATCTCACCCAATTCTTTTGGAAAGGAAGAGCAGAAGATCAGAGTTCCAAAGGAATTGACTGCTCTTCTAAAGCAAAGGTCCTAGAAAGATTTTTCCCAGAGTCAGCACAGAAAAGCTGAATCACCCATGATTCAAGGAGGACAATCTCGACCTGGAGATTACAGTGCAACTTGGCAATGTCATCCACATGGTATTAGTTTTAGATACATGAGAGATGCAAGAAGAAAGAGGTTGTAGATCCCCCTACCAAGATGTCAGAGAATGCCAGAAGTCAGACAGTGTGTGGTGAAATCTTTCAGTGTAGAGGGGTCAGGAAGGGCATTTTGCACTGTCAATTTAAAGCCTGGCTTGCCATTGAGAAGTGAAGATATTAGAGATGCCAGAGCTAACATTTAACATCTGACAAGAAGAATTGTATACCATGGGAGGAACTAGCTCAAGAGAACGATGTGCTCTATGGGCACCTGTGCTGGAGGGGAGACACTGAAATTCTTTGGAACTGAAATGATTTCAACAAGAAGTTCATCTTATTGGACTTGGAGATACAGGATTTGGAGTTTTTCCTGTTGGTTTTTGATCTTGTTATGAACTGATTTCCTGGATATTTCCCCACTCCTCTTTTTTGGAATGGGATATTTATTTTGTGCCATTGCGTGTTGGAAGCATGTAATTTGTCTTTTGATTTTAACTCGAGAAGGCTTTGGACTTTAGACTTTTGAAATGTGTTGGAACTACTAATGTAATCTATGGATCTGTCAAAGTTAGAATGGACATAGCTTGCAAAATGAGATGGCAATGAACTGTGGATGTCAGGGGTGGAGTGTCATGGTTTGAAATGTTAGTTGTTCCCCATAGGCTCATGTGTTTGAACCTTTGGTTGTTTGGGAAGATCATAGTTTTTAGTAGGTGCAGGTTTTTTCTAAGGAGGCATATGACAGAGGGTGGACTTAGATTGGCTAACCCCATTCATCTTGAGTTTGTGAGTTTGTTCTACAATTTGCAGTTTTGCATCCTGAAGCCTCTGTAATGCCTTAAACCTCCTCCAGCTTCTGCTAACTAGCCATGCCTTTTCTGCCATGAAGAACTGTATCTCCCCTGTGGGACCATAAGCAGAATAAATTCTCCCTTTTCTCCCTATAAGTCACTCGAGTTTAAGTCTTGTCACAGTAGCAACCTATTAACTAGTACAGGTCCCCTCAAAAATTCATATGTTACCAATACTATAGCATTAAGAGGTTCTTTTATCATAATTCAGCATAGAGGCCCTCAGAAGTGGGTTTGACAGAAGGGGTTGATCTAAGCTTGCTCAGTAAACTGAGAAGTTACCTCATAATTTTTTTTGTCTATAATAGATGCATGAAGGCATGAACTGCACCTATAATGAGGTATTCCTAACACAGATACATAAAATATATGAGTAGTTTTGAAACTGGGTACTGGGTAGAGGCTAGAAGAGGTTTTGTATTGATGACAACAAAGCCTTTAGTTTTATTGAGGTCTAAGAAGAACAAAAGAAATAAAGGAAAGCCTCATTCCTAAAGAATATCATATAGCTGTGAGCAGAGAGTTAGGAAAAATAGAAACAATAAAGAGGATTCAGAAGATATCTCAGACAATAATGAATAATGAAGTCCTACGACCAAGGGAATGTACATCCTTGCTGGAAAGTGGCAAAAATGTGGGCTGAATTTTGTCTATGCCTTAGGACTTTGTGGAGGGCAAAACTTGGGAGCAGTAAGCTAGAATATTTGTTGAAAGAAATTTCCTAGCAGCAAGTTGTGTGTAGTATTTTGTGTTTTCTTGTAACTACTTAAAATATGCAAAGAGAGAAGTTATTTAAAGAAAGAATTACAATGAAAAGGCAAACAAAGACTTGAAAGTTTTTAAATTTCTCAGGCCAGCTATACAAACAATAAAAAGGTATGTTTAGGGAAGAAGATTAAAGCTGTGTATAGGCTAATAACAATATAATGAGATTCGTGTAAGTGGGAGAAAGCGGGTGGTACTCATCAAGATACTGAGAAAATGATACAGAAGGCCTATTGGACTTCATTAAGGAGGTCAGCATAGCCATCCTGAACCCAAAATATCAAGATCTTGAGAGCAGAACAAGCTCAGCACATGGACTATGCTTAATGTCAAGGTTTGGTTTAGACTTGGTCTTCCTGCTTTCCAAGACAGACACCACTGGCCATTTCAGCTACAGTCATTTGCACCAAGGTATCCTTTAAGTTTCTACTCTTTATTTCATGGCAAGGACTAATTCTACATAGATTCTCAAGGATGGTTCAGCCTCAATATCCCAGCAAGGACATGACACAGAAACAAGGGACAACAGTCCCCCCTAACAAGACAATTCCCAGGAAACTGTGAAGCCAGAGTCGTCACCAACATTCCTACCTAGACAAAAAACATTTTAGTAGAACTATGAAAGGTCATGACAGGAGTCCAGATGTGTCAATACCACTAGCTTGGGACACTTTCAGACACAGGATTCCTATTTATGGATTTTGAACCATCTTTTTTTAAACAAAATGCATGGGGCATTACTTGAATGCTCAGCCTTTTAGAAGCCAGAGTACCATGCCACTGCATTCAGAAGGCAGTATATGGGGAAAAAAGATGATTTTCAAACCACAAGATTGAATTCTGTGTCTGCTACAAAGTTTTAAACTAATTCAGGTCCTGTTCATTTCTTGCTTTTTGATTCTTCCTTCCTTTGGAATAGAAGCAACTGTTCTATACATGTCCTGCTTATATGTTTTGAAATTAAATAGGTCATATCACTAAATGTTCTCTTTTGTTTACATGAGACACAAGACTTAATCTATTAGTTGATGGTGACTTAAGTGAAGAATTTTGGAGCTCGTTGAAAAGAACCAAAGTTATGAATCTCAGAGAGTGCATGCTAATGTTCCAAAAGATTTCATGTTTCACTGTGACAGTATTAAGAATCTCTGATTCAAAAAGATGTTAGTTAGAGAGAGATGGGATGGAAAGGAGAAACTATGTATCTGGGCAGGAGAGGGCAATGGGATTGTGTAACAAGGGGAGAAACACATAAATTCATTGTATTTATTCTTGAAGTGTTAAACAATAAAAGATATATTTCAAAAAATATAAAAGAGCCTCTGAGTTTCAGGCATGAATAAGAGATGAGCTCTCCTTCCTAATGGAATTTAGTATCTTTTTTGGGGGAGGGCATAGTAGGGAATTTGTCTCTTTCCCCCTTCTACTTCTTGACAAGGGAGGATGCAGCCTTCCAGGTGCCCACTTGAAGCAAAGACCAGACTTATATCAGACAGTACTCTAGACTCCAAAATTATAAAAAGATGCAGTTCTGTTCTTTACAAGTTACTCAGTTCAGTTACTTTGCTATAAAAGCACACAGAGATTAGACACATTGTAAAGTCCACAAAATAAATGAGTAAGAACATTTCTTTTACTTTGTCTGTGAAGCCATTCCTTTATTTTACTATATGGACCAATGCAATCATAATACTACAAATCTGGATGCTACAACTCAGTTCTGGAACATTTCCTCTAATGCCCATAGACAGAAAGAATGGTGCTCAATCTGGCACTGTTAGAATGTGGTAGAATCTTAAAAATAAGAAGAACATGTATACATGTATGAAATTTTCAGGCTAAATTAATTTTAATGAAGCCTAGCAGAAGCAAGTTACATAACTGGATCTATGTCCTCCAAGGATCCTGTTTGATTCTTGTGTGTTCCTTTCTGTCTGTTTCTAGGCTGCCTTGGAGAAGGCAACTTCCTCTCCTCATGTTTCTGCCAGACTGTGCTGCCTATCCATAGCCTCCCAAACAACAGACTCACCAATCAGAGACAAATACCTCCAAAAACTGTGAGGAAGAGTAAACATTTCTTCTTTGTTAATGATTGTGTCAGGTGATTTTTTGAGAACTCACTAAAGCAGGCTGTTGTTAATTTGAAACTCAGTTCAGTTTTTATCTGATTATTGAAAAAAATTATAGAGGTCACTAGGAAAAGAAAGAAATAAAGAAAGAGAGAGAGAAAGAGAGAAAGAGAGAGAGAAAGAAAGAAAGAGAGAAAGAAAGAGAGAAAGAAAGAAAGAGAGAAAGAAAGAAAGAAAAAGAAAGAAGAAGGAAGGAAGGAAGGAAGGAAGGAAGGAAGGAAGGAAGGAAGGAAGGAAGGAAGAGAAATGGAGAGAGAAGGGGAAAGGAGAGAAATGGAGAGAGAGAAGAGGAAAGGAGAGAAATGGAGAGAGAGAAATGGAGAGAGAGAAGGGGAGGAAGGGGGGAAGAGAAGGAAGCATGAAGGAATGAAGGAAGAAGGAGGAAGAAGGAAGAAGCGGAAGGAAGGGGGGGGGGGGGAAAGGAAGGAAGGAAGGAAGGAAGGAAGGAAGGAGAAAGAAAAAAATGTTGCCTTTGGAAATGATGAAAGGACCTGAGTTTCATTTTGAGTGGAGAGAAAGATTGGTGATCAGTAAAAGATAAAAATTCTCATTGCTTTCATGAGTGTGAAATATACATATGTTCCTTTGTTTTCCAACTCCCATCTTCTCTTACTTTGAATTGAATTTCATAGTATGTGGATTAACACGACCTTAAATATTTGATTTAATTCTAAACCTATATTTAATCTACTATGCTATCTTTATTATCTCTTTCATAACAAAGTTTTAATTAAGTGACTTTTTGTGATTCTTTCCATTCTTTTATTTTTAGTGTTGCTTACATGAATATAGTGGACTCATAATATTTTTAATTTTCACCACTTAGTTCCAAGCCTTATTCCCCCAACTTTTTCTCTTATAACCTTTCATCACCCCTTCTAGACTCCCTTCTATTTTCAAAATTTTTCGCTTGTCTAGACCACTGTGTTTCATATAGCATGCCTGACATGCTTCGTTCTTCAGCAAGTATCATAGATCAGTGGTTTACCATTGAGGAAGCATCCTGCTTTTCTTTCCTATCAGCATTGGTCCTCATTAGTCTCTCAAAGAAGTGAAGAACTTCTTGACATCTTTTTACTTTCATGGTGAGATGTTGAGATAGATCACATGGAATTCTTGCATAAGTATACATATTTGACGTGAAATTTTGTACATCACAACTCTGTTATGTCCAGGAGATAATGTCTGTCCCATGTGTGTTGCATCTTCAGTGTTCTTACTTCATGCTCTTACAATCTTATCACCCTTCTTCTAAGATGTTCTCTGAGCCTTGGAGTAGGGGAAGGTGATATATACCATTTAGGGGTAAGCAGTGCACAGTCATTTATTTTCTGCATTATGGCAAGTTGTACTTATAAACAATAAACTTCTTCTGTACAAGGAGACTTCTATGTCGAGTGTCAAGTGCTTTTCAAATCTATGGGTAAAAATAACAAGTATTTCCAAACAACTTGGTGTTCTGTATTCTTGGCTAAAAATTTCCAGTCTGCTCTTGCTTTGGAACCTGTGTCTTTCACTTTCTTAGGTTCTTGTTCTAGCTCACAGTAGTAGAAATCTGATCCATTTTGACAAGTGGGCTTTAAATCTAATTAGAGAGCTCTTAGTTGTCTCCTTGATATTCATGCCACTACTACACTAATGGTCACCTGCTGCATGGTGATTGCTAAAGCAACTTGTAGATTTCACAGACTGTTGAGATCTTTGGTAGCTTTCCTAGTATTCTCTGGTATTATGTAAGCTATCCAGCAAAGAGAAAATTTCCATACCAGTTCTAGCTGGTGCACTTTGTCCATGTTCTGATATCCATGTGTGTTGCATCTTCAGTGTTTGGAGGGCAACTAAGAGCAATGGCAAAAGCCCATACTGTGTGAGGGGCTTTTGAGATGTTTCTGACTAACAATTTTTCAAGAAGCATCACATACCTGTTACTTCTATCATTGTTTAATTGCTTCTAGATTCTGTAACAATTTTATTTTAATCTAAAAGACTGATATAGCACAAATTGAAAAATTGGAAAGCAAAGAATTTAAAAATAAAGTATGATTTTCCCAAAAGCGGAATAGCAGGGTCAAATGCCATTTCAATCTTTAATTTCTTTAAGAATCTTCAGATGGCTCGCCTTGGGAATAACCACACATACAGCAAAAATTCACCTCGATAGCAGAAGCACAACCATGTTCATAGCAGCACTGTTTACAATAGCAAAGTCATGGAATCAACCCAAATTTCCAACAGTTGATGAGTGGATAAGGAAACTGTGGTACATCTATACAATGGAGTACTACTCAGCCATCAAAAACGATGAATTACTGGAATTTGCCAGGAAATGGATGTTATTAGAAACAATTATATTAAGTGAAGTATCCCAGACCCAGAAAATTAAGCGCCTTATGTACTCCCTAATAGGTGGCTCCTAGTACCAAACCCACCCAGCCTAGAGACACTCAAAGATAATCTATGTAATACCTACAGTAATTGCAAGGATTATGAACAGGAGGGATGGGATAGGAGGGCCACACCAGAAACAAGGAAAGAGGGGACCATGTTACAGCAGAGAAAATAGGCCTCCATCAAGGACTGCAAGTAAGTAATGAGACATCTGGTTAAGTTCACAGACTTTCCTTCCTGATCATTTACAACTGAGGGGTTATGATCTCACCAGAAGGGGAGGGCATATAGCCTGGCAGATAAAAAGTAACCATTTTCAAATGGGTGATTGACCCCTCCCTCACTGTGGTTTCCTACTTTTATTACATCTACTTTTGAATATACTCTTATAACAAGACTCTAATTTAACAGATTTTTAATCTCTGGCCAAGGGGTGAAATACAATACCCTTCAGGATGGAGTGAAGGGCATTACAGGAGCAGCAAAACTGCAAAAGAAAATCAACAAACCATAATCCAGAACTTCAGAGACTCTATATCAACCACTTAGAACTAGGCCAGCCTAATCTCTCCCCGTCCTGAAGCTCAGGGAAATTTGCGGAAGAGGGGACGGTAGATTGTAAGAGCACAAGGATGGGAGGAGGAATGATATGCAAGATACTCCACACAAGTTAGGGTCAAAGCAATCATAATAGGTCTTTGCATGCCCTGCGCAATGTCCCACACACTATTGACACCATATAGTCTAGCATTTGCTAAAGGCACCAAGATCCTTGGAGGCAAGGAATTGACAGCCATAGTAGTGTTCCTATGCTTAAGGGGAACACAGGAAAGGGTTCAGAGAAAAGCCACTGAGTCCTTGTACATCATCAGAGAGGAGGGCCCAGAGGAGAGTCTGGCATGCACATTAAAGGATTCTCCAGGGATTGGGGGGGAGGCACTGGGGGATGGGAAGGGAGGGGTGAGGGGAGGGGGAGCAGGGGGGTAGGGGGGAGGAAGAGGGAGGGAGGGAACTGGTGTACATATTAAGTTTGTATGAGCGGAAATAATAATAAAAAATGAAAAAAATAAAGTATGATTTTTAACTTGGAAAAGTCCCTATAAATGTTTCATCTTACACGGATGTCCAAATGGAATGATATAGTACATATTACCTTGAGACTTTTACTAACTCCTAAGCAAATCATGATTTTGATCTGATACATGCTGGCTTGAAGGCACAACTATATGGACTTGGTCAATCTAATCTTTCTACTTTTCTGCTGTTTCAAATTGTTCACTATTATAGTCTATTCAATGATGGAACACATTCTGAATGCATGTACAAAGGTTTTTTTTTCAGTAATCTCTGACAATATACATTTTAAACTTATTCTCCATTCTTTTAACTTTTAATGTTGCATACATGAATATAGTGAACTCATACTTTTAGTTTTCACCTTAGTCCCAAATTCCATTCCCCTCCTTTTCCCTTGAAGTCCTTCATCTCCCCAGCCTAGACTCCTTCCTATTTTCAAATCTTTCCACTGTGTTTCAACTAGTTTGCCTTTGAAGACATATGTTATGATTCAACAAGTATCATGTAAAAAGTGAAGTTAATCAATACTTTTAATAACTTTTAGATCCTTTATGATTATACAATAAACGCCCAATAAATAGAATCTGAAATCTTTTCTTTTATACTTTTTAAATTTAATTATTCGAGAGAAGGAGAGGACTCAATAAGAGAGAAAGACAGGCAAACAAACAAAAAGAAAAGGTGCTTACACAGGCCACCAATCCTGTGTGGAGGTCAGAGGACAACTTTTGAGAGACAGTTATGCCCTTCCATAATGTGAACTTTCAGAGGTCAATTTCAGGTAGGCGAGCTTGTGTGTAGATGCCTTTACCTGCTGAGCCATCTCCCCCTTCCTCTTTTATATAAGCTCGAGGTTTTTATAGAGAAAATAGCAGTATCATCACTGTTTGATTAAATACTATCAAATAGTGGCTAATGCTTTGAAACAGTTTCTCACATTGGATTTAATCATCAGATTCTCTGACAAACTTTAGTGACATATAGTGTTTCATGTATTTTTATTGGCATACAAAAATATTGCTAAATATTAAGTGAAGAAATATTAGTTGCAACTGTTCCACAGATGCTCTTAAAAGGGGCATTTCTTTTTTTTTGTTTGTTTATTTCCGCTCATACAAACTTAATAGGTACAAAGGTCCCCTCCCTCCCTCCACACCTTCCTGGACCCCATTGCTCCCTCCTCCCTTTTTCCCTTCCCTTCCCCCCTCCCTCCCTATCTCCCAGTGCCTCCTCCCCCCATCCCTGGAGCATTCTTTAATGTGTATGACAAACTTCCTCTGGGTCCTCCTCTCTGATGAGGTGTAAGGACTCAGTGGCTTTTCCTAGAACTCTTTCTTGTGTTCCCTTTAGTATAGGAACACTATTGTGGCTGTTAATGCCTAGCTTCTAAGGATCCTAGTGCCTTTAGTCCATGCTAGAGTTTGAGGGGTCAATAATGTGTTGGACATTGCACAGGTCATGCAAAGTCCTATTATGATTGCTTTGGCCGTAACTTGTGTGGAGTATCTTGCATATCATTACTCCTCCAATCCTTGTGTTCTTACAATCTTACCACCCTCTCTTCTGAAAATTTCCCTGAGCTTCAGGATGGGGAGAGATTAGGCTGGCCTAGTTACAGGTGGTTGATATAGAGTCTCGGATGTTCTGAATTATGGTGTTTTGATTTTTTATTTTTTAGTTTTGCTGCTCCTGTAATGCCCTTGGCTCCATCCTCATGGATATTGGATGTCACCCCCTGGCCAGAGATAAAAACCTATTAAATTAGAGTCTTGTTATAAGAGTATATTCAAAGGTAGATGGAATAATGTAGGAGACCACTGTGAGGGAGGGGTTAATCTCCCATTTGCAATATGGTTACTTAATATCTGCCAGATTATATGCCCTCCTTCTGGTGAGATCATACCCCATCAGTTGTAAATGATCAGGAAGGAAAGTCTGTGAACTTAACCAGATGTCTCATTACTTACTTGCAGTCCATGATGGTGGCCTATTTTCTCTGCTGTAACATGGTCCCCTCTCTCCTTGTTTCTGGTGGGGCCCTCGTTGCCCATTCCTCCTGTTTATAACCTTTGCAATTACTGTAGGTATTACAGAGATTTATCTTTGAGTGTCTCTAAGTGGCTTTGGAACTAGGATCCACTTATTAGGGAGTACATACAGCACTTAATTTTCTGGGTCTGGGATACTTCACTCAATATAATTGCTTCTAATTCCATCCATTTCATGGTAAATTCCATTAATTCATCATTTTTGGTGGCTGAGTAGTATTCCATTGTATAAATGTACCACATTTTCCTAATCCACTCGTCAACTGTTGGACATTTGGGTTGATTCCATGACTTTGCTATTGGAAACAGTGCTGCTATGAACATGGTCATGCTTGTGCTATCAAGGTGAATTTTTGCTGTATGGGGAATTATTCCCAAAAGTGGAATGGCAGGGTCATATGGCATTTCAATCTTTAATTTCTTTAAGAATCTCCAGATGGCTCGCCAGAGTGGCTGTATGAGCCTGCATTCCAACCAGCAATGTAGGAGAGTCCCCCTCTCTCCACATCCTCTCCAGCATTTGGTGTTGTTTGTATTGTGGATTTTTGCCATCCTGAACATGGTGAGATGATATCTAAGAGAAGTTTTGATTTGCATTTCCCTGATGGCTAAGGAAGTGGAGCATTTTTTAATATTAGTTAGTTATTGTAATTTCATCCCTGGTAAAGTTTCTTTTAAGTTCCAAGGCCCATTTTTTAATTGGCCCATTTGTTTAATTGGTGTTTAGTTCTCTATGTTTTTAAGCACTCTGGATAATAGAGCTCTATCAGATGTGTGGTTAGTGAAGATTTTCTCCAATTCTGTGGGTTGCCTTTGAGCTGGAGTTACAATCTGTTTATCTGAATAGAAGCTCTTTAATTTCACAAGATCCCAACTGTTGAGTGTTGGTTGTAGTGACTGTGCCATTGGATGTCTGTTTAGGTACTGTTGGCCTAGCCCAATCAGCTCGAGGGAGTGCCCTACCCTTTCAACAATTGTCTTTAGAGTCTCTGGCCTTATATTGAGGTCCTTGATGCATTTGGAGTTAATTCTTGTACATGTTGACAAGTACAGGTCCAGTTTTAATCTTCTGCATATGGAGATCCAGTTTTGCTAGCACCATTTGTTGAAGATGCTGTTCTTTTTCCATTGGACATTTTGTGCCCCTTTGTCAAAGATCAAATGGCTGTGGTTGTGTGGGCTTATATCGGGGTCTTCAACCCTTATCTGGGTGACTATTTTGGAGCCAATACCAGGCTGTTTTTACATCTATGGATTTGTAGTATAGACTAAGGTTTGGTATGGAGATACCTCCAGCAGTGTTTTTGTTACCCAGGATTGTTTTGGCTATCCTGGGTCTTTTGTGCCTACATATGAATTTTGAGATTGTTTGGTCAACTTCTTTAAAGAATTTCTTTGGGATTTTAATTGGTATAGCATTGAATTTGTATATTGCCTTTGGTAGGATGGTCATTTTTATGATGTTGATTCTACCAATCCAGGAACATGGGAGGTCTTTCCACCATCTGGTATCTTCTACAATTTCTTTCTTTAGGGTTTTAAAATTTTCATTATAAGGGTCTCTTACTTCCTTGGTTAGGTTTATACCAAGGTATTTCATTTTTTTAGGGGCTGTAGTAAATGGAATTGTTTCTCTCAGGGCTTTTTCACTTCTTTCATTCTATGAATATAGGAAGTCCACTGATTTTTGTACATTTATTTTGTATCCTGCTACCCTGCTGAACTTCTGTATTAATTCCAGGAGCTTCCTGGTAGAGTTTTTGGATCACTCAGGTATAAGATCATGACATCTGTAAATAGAGATAACTTGACTTATTCCTTGCTGATTTGAATCCCTTTTATGTACCTTTCTTGTCTTATGGCTTCAGCTAAGACTTTAAGTACAATATTGAATAGAAGTGGTGAGAGTGGACAGGCTTGTCTAGTTCCAGGAATGCTTCAAGGTTTTTCCCCATTGAGTATAATCCTTGCTGTTGGCTTTTTGTATACAGCTTTTATTATATTGATAAAGGTTTCTTCCATTCCAACTGTCTCTAGGGTTTTGATCATAAAGGGCTGTTGGATCTTGTCAAAAGCTTTTTCTGCATCTATCTAGAGTATCATGTGGTCTTGGATTTTGGACTGGTTTATATGGTGAATTACATTTATTGATTTGCATATGTTCATCCAACCTTGTGTGCCTGGGATAAAGCGTACTTGATCCCCGTGAATGATCTTTTTGATATGTTTTTGGATCCGATTTGCTATCAGAACCGTTGCATCTGTGTTCATCAGAGAGAGTGGCCTAGAGTTTTCTTTTTTAACTGTATCTTTATTTGGTTTTGGGATTAATACAATATTAGCTTCATAGAAGGAATTTGGTAGTGTTCCTTCCTTTGCTATTTGATGGAACAGTTTAAGGAGTATTGGTGTTATTAACTCCTTAAATGTCTGGTAGAACTCTGTGCTGAATCCATCTGGTCTAGGACATTTTTTGGTGAGAAGATTCGAGATTACTTCATCGATTTCCTCATATGCTATAGGACTATTTAAATAATTCACAACTTCCTAATTCAATTTAGGTAAGTTGTGTTTACTTAGGAATTCCTCCATCTCTTTATGTTGTCAAATTTCACAGAGTATAAGTTTTTGCAATATGACATTATATATAATTCTCTGGATTTCTTGGGTATCCGTAGTGATAATTCCATTTCTAATTTTGTTAATTTGGGTTTTCTCTCTTTTGCTTTTGGTTAATTTAGCTGGGGGTGTATCAATCTTATTGAATTTTTCAAAAAAACAGCTTTTTGACTAGTTGATTTTCTGTATTGTTTTCCTAATCTCCATTTCGGATATTTCTCCCCTTATTTTGCTAATCTCCTTTCTTCTACTGCTTTTGGGATAAGATTGCTATAGTGTCTCTAAAGCATTAAGCTGTACTGTTAGGTTATTTATTTCTTATGTTTCCATTTTTTTTGATGTAGGCATTAAGAGCTGTGAACTTAACTCTTAGTTCCCAGAAATTTTGTCCCAGAGATTTTGGTAAGTTGTATTTTCATTATCGTTTGCTTTCAGGAAATCTTGAATTTCCTTTTTAATTTCTTTCTGAATCCAATTCTCATTCAGTATCATAGTGTTAAGTTTCCAGGAGTTAGTGTATTTTCTGTTGTTTGTTGTGTTGTGGATGTCAAGCTTTAGACCGTGGTGGTCCGATAAGGTATAGGCCAGAATTTCAACTTTCCTGTTTATGTGGAGATTCATTTTGTGGCCCAATATGTGATCTATTTTGGAGAAAGTTCTGTGTGCTGCTGAGAAAAATATATATTCTTTAGTATGTGGATAAAAAGTTTGATAGAGATGTGTAAAGTCCATTTCATTAACTTCCAAAGTGTCTCTGTTAAGTTTTTTTCCTGTTGATCTATCCCATGTTGGGAGGGCGGTGTTGAAATCCCCACGAATTATCATATTGGGGTTGATTTCTTGCTTTAAACATTGTAGGGTTTGCTTAGTGAATGTGGGGGTGAGCCCGTATTGGGTTCATATATGTTCAGTATTGTGAAGTCTTCCTGGTGAATTGTACCTGTGACTAAAGTGTAGTATCCATCTGTGTCTCATGATTTTTTTGGTTTGAAGTCCACTCTGTCCGATAGCATAATGGCTACCCCTACCTGTTTCCTGATTCCATTACCTTGCAGGATTTTTAACCAGCCTTTTATTTTTAGGATGTGGCTATCTTTTTTGGTCAGATGGGTTTCCTGCAGGCAGCAGATTGATGGGTTGTGATTTTTAATCAAAGTTTGTAATCTGTGTCTCTTGATCGGTGAGTTAATTCCATTAACATTTAATTTTATAATGGAGAAATTATTTTTAATTCCAGACATTTATTATGTTTAGTGGTTTTTGTAAGTGTATTGTTTCGCTTTTAGCTTTTGGTGATATTGTTTAGCTTTTAGCTTCTGTCCTCCTGGATATGTTTGTTTTTTTCTTCAACCTTGAGTATCATTTCTAGCATTTTTTAAATTTTTTATTATTATTTATTCAGTTGTGCATGTATGGTGTGTGCGCATGTGTGTATGTACGTGTGTGTGTGTAGAACCACGGATGATTTCTGAAACCACCATGGATGGCCTCTACCTCCTCCTTGTTTACTCTGCCCAGGGATTCACAGGCTCCACCCTACCAGGACCAGAAAGGCAGGCCGCCCCTGCTTCTGCCTGTTGTCTATACGTGGGGTCTAGGATCCGAACTCAGGACCTTCTGCCTGCAAGGCAGAGCCTTAACCCCTGAGCCAGCTCTCCAGCCCCCATTTCTAGCATTTTTGGAAGGCTTGGTTTGGTGGACATGTATCCCTTCAAGTTGTCTTTGTGCTGGAAAATTTTTCTTTCTCCTCGATCATGATGGATAGTTTTGCAGGATATATCAGCCTGGGTTGACATTTTTGCTCATTCAATACTTGAAGTATGTCTCTCCAAGCTCTTCTTGCTTTTACTATTTCCATTGAGAAGTCCTTTGTTATTTTAATAGGTTTACCTTTAAAAGCGATTTTTTTTTTTCCTCTTGAAGCTCTCAGCACTATTTCTTTGTCTTGAATGTGGAGTGTTTTAATTATTATTTGCCATGGCTAGTTTCTATTTTGGTCATATCTGTTTGGGGTGTGGAATGCCTCTTGTATATGGATGGGGCTCTCTTTTTTTAGATGAGGAAAGTTTTCCTTGATGATAGTTTGAAAATTTTCCTCAGGTGTGGTATTTTGGGATTCTTGCTCTGGTATTCCACAAAGTGCATGTTACGCTTCTTCAGGGTGTCCCATAACTCTTGAATATTTCTCTCGAGTATCTTTTTGGCTTCAACCACCTCCTCCATTGAGCTGGTTAACGTTCCCACTTTGTCTTCAAGGTCTGAAATTCTATTTTCTGCTTTGTTAGTTCTGCTGATAAGACTCTCTGTTGAGTTCTGGGTTGAAGATAACTTGTCTTTTAGTTCAGTGAGTTTTTTTTTAATTTTTTTATTACTTATTATTTTATTCAATTGTGCATGTACATGTGTGTATGTGTGTGTGTGTGTATGTGTGTGTAGAACCACGGGTGAATTCGGGAACCACCATGGACGCCTCCACCTCCTCCTTGTTTACTCTGCCCTGGGATTTACAAGCTCTGCCCTACCAGGACCAGAAATGTAGGCTGCCCCCACTTCCTCCCGGGGTCTATACCTGGGGTCTAGGATCCAAACTCAGGACTTTCTGCCTGCAAGGCAGAGGCTTAACTCCTGAGGCTTAATCACCTCTCCAGCCCCTAAACTGTGCTTGAGTTTAACTTGAGTCTGTTTTAACTGCTCTATGCTTTTTTTTGTTTCTTGAACTGTTGTGTCTGTTGTGTTCCTCTTCAAAGTGGTTGATGTGGTTATTTAATTCCTCCCAGATTTCCTCTTTCATAGTATTGATCATGGTAATGATCATGTTTTGAAAGTTGTTATCTTGGGTCAGGTAATTATCATGTTTTGAAAGTTGTTATCTTGGATCAGGCTTTCTTGGCTATTTTCCGTGGATTTGTTCTGGTTGGAGTCTATCATTATGGCATTAATTCCTTCAGTGGGAGATTTGCTTTCTGGGTTTTGTTTCTCATGGGTTTGTACTTTGGCTTGGGCATTTTTGTTTTAACTCTTAACACCTTCTTTCAATTTCTGTGTGTTTTTCATTGAACTGAATTATTTGGCCTGAAGCAGCTCCTACTCTGACTGGCTGGTAGGAAGATCTGGGACTAGTGGGTTGCCTGGGGTTTTGGGGGTAAGCAGGGGGAGCTTACCTAGGGTGCAGTGTGTCCTGGCTGGACTGCACAACCCAAGCAAGTGGGGAAAGGGAAAAGGGGCATTTCTAAAAAACTCTACAATTCTGTCTAAACCCTTCAAGTTGTATGAATTTAATATGCACAGTTATTTGTCTTTATTCCTTAATCAGTTATAATGTACCCTGTGATAGTATTACAGTATTACTTAAAATAGGTTAAAAAATCTCTTTCATCTTCTGTAGCTACTGAACACTATTCTTTATAAAAATGTCAGCATTTCTGCAGCACATTCTATTTCTTCTACAGGGGCTCTCTGCATGTAGTTCCTGGTCTACCTCCATTGTGGACCTCGACTCTCTTGATTTTCTATGATTACTTCCATCTATTGAGTTCTTCCTCCTCAGTTCTTCCTTATTTGATCTCTTATTGATTTTTTGCATTAATTTACTCATTAGTTTGTATGTATGTAGAAGTGTACATACCATGGCACATGTGTGAAAGAGTACAACTTGCAGGAATAGATTCTTTCCTTCCACCATGTGGGTTTTGCGGAATGAATTCAAGCCATTAGGCTTGCTAGGAAGCATCTTTCCCCACTGAGCCATTTTACATGTCCTGAACTCTTTTTATAAAAATTCCTTGGGACCTCTCATTACTGTAATTGTTTTGGACTTGATCTACTCCTAAAAAGAGCAAGATAACTGAGGAGCAGGCGGTCTATTGATTTCAGGCTCAAAAGAATTTTACATTGAATTTGGAGATTTAAGACTCAATTGAGTGTTTGGTTTTAATTTTATCCACACATTAGACTTAAATTTTCTCATGACTGGGCAGATGATCCTCTTATCTTTTTTTGCATAGAAAATAGAAAGTAGGGATTCTCACCTTTTCCATACTTAATTTACCTGTGGCCTCACAAATTTTCTTCTCTTACAAAGAAAAACCAGGCACTTACTTTGATCAAAATTATCTCTGAACTTCTGAGAGTTGCTTGAAGTAGAAACAGAAAGAACATTAGTAACACCAACAGCTGAGGTCCACCATTATACCATGATTTCATACATATCATATACAGCAACCTCAACTAGACATCAGTCATAGTATTTCTGCCATTTACCCTCTCACTGGCTTCTCCCCTTCTTACAATCTCTGTCCCTTGCCTTCTTCTCTGTCAATGAGAAATTCAAGGGCCAGGTTACATGAATTCTTATGGTCATCAGCTTTGTCTCCAGCCATCTGACACATGGGACAAGGGCACAAATGTACAGACTTTGGAAGTACAGTTACAAGACTGCATTTTACTTTTTAGGTGGATCACATTCAAACACATTTTTAAGGTTGAGAGAAAGGAAAGAATAATACTATTATAATCATTGTTTTGGAAATATAGCTTATAGTTTATACTAAAGCATTTAGTCTCACTAACTGAACAATGGTAAAAATTTAAAATTCCTATTCAGAGTCCTAAAAATGAATTATGTAGCCATAGTTTGCTTGAGAAGTAGCAGTTTGATTTTTAAAATTTTAGATATATACTTTTTACTTTTCCCTTATCATTTTAAATAAAATCTGTTTTAGTTTTTAATCACATGAGCTGTACTTATATTATAATTCAATTGAATTATCTTACAGTTAGCAAGCAGCTTTTTCAATGTGGATAAAACGGGACAATGGGAAATATGCTATAAAGATAAACAATATCAATGCTGAGGAAAACAAAATTGTGATGTTTGTTAGTTTTAAAAAGTAATCTTCCATATAATTTGACCTTTCTGATATAATAGAAATCATAGTTGTCTCTACTTATATGTTTGGACATGTAGTATTAAACACAATAGATATGTCTGTGCGAAACATTTAAATGTGAATTCTCCTAATTGGAGAGGAACACAATATTGTTTAAAAAACACGCCAACTATAAAATAAGTTTAATTAAATTCCTTTATTTTGCCAAAGATATTTCAATAACTATTTGTATGGGATCATATGACTTAGAAAGTATGCACATAAACAAAATGTGATCATGACCTATTTTGCATGTCATCTCTATTATATTATCATTTATTTTCCTTTAAAATTAAAATTCATTTAAGGAGATCTTGATTACTTCATTCAGTATAATTATTCTTTTTATTAGAAATGTTCATATGTGGGACAAAACTCTCCAAATTAAGTAAAATTTTTCAAATTTACCTTTTCATATTAAAGAACTAGATAACTTAACACAAAGCACATTTAATGAGGGTTTTCAGCTTTTGGATAAGAAATAGCAGCAAAAATAGTTGGATTATGCAGCCAGAATATCTCCCAGCACAATTAGGAGAAGAGAGAGTTATAAGATCTGTTTTAAGACCTGGAATCATTTCTTTATATGATGAAATGAAAAGAGCTTGCATTTTCAGATACTAGGGAAACTTCCCTCTGTAGAACAGAATTAGAAGGACAACTACCAATGGATGTTCTGTGTGTTATAGTTCAGTTGGGATCTGTGAGTGGACAAGAAGAAACTCAGGCTAGTGATAATCCATTGAAGATGCAGGAAACCAGCCACCCGAAATCAAAAAACTAATACAGAAGCATAAAATGTAATGCCTAAAGTATCAGTGTATAACAATAATTTTTCAAGTTGAAACCCACAAATCAATGTGTAAAAAGAACCAGTAATAGATGCAGAGTGAATAAACTAGAGAATCAAAGAAGAGGAGAGAAATAGGTTGTCTAAATACAGAGATGGAAACGTGTCAAGTTTTCCTCCATCTGATTAAAAATGTTAGCCACAATCACCTAACAAATCCAGAGAAAAATAAAACTAAAGAAAATCACATAAGAAATGGAATGTTCAAATCATTGGCAGCAAGTAATAGTAAGAAAATCTCTCAAAGTTGACACACACACAAAAAACAAATGCTACATATACAAAAGAAATGTGATAGTCTCTTCTCAGAAATGATGGAAGTCCCAAGTCAATGGAGAGAGACCTAAGAATTACATTAGAAAACAATTTAAATGCTGGAAAATCTTGTTCACTCATTAACAATACCTTAAGAAGATAAAAAATGTTTTAGACAGACAGCTCTTATCCATCATCACTAGGCCACTACCATAAGATACACCAAGGACATTTTGATCATAGGTAGTAGAAAACTATGTTGGATGAAAAATTTGTACTTAAAAAAGGAATGAAGAGAAAAACAGATTCATATTCAAATATACATAAAAGGATAGTCTTATTTTTGATTTTCTAAAAATAAATAGCTAGTTAAGGCAATGTGATATTTATTTTGGTTAACACCTTAACGACCAATGGTGTATGCCTGATGGTAATTAATTTTACTACATTTAAATTGTGCTGCTATGGACATAACTAAGTTAATACAATACTTTTTTAGGATAGATTAGGCCTTGGATTTGATCCTCAGGTTATGTACAGGTGGCATACTTATTTAATCCCAGCACTGGGAGGCCGCAAGAGGATGAGAAGTTAAAGTTCTTCCTAGGCTCTATAGTAAGTTTACGGCATCCTGGAATGTGTGAGGTGCTGCCTCAGAGGAATGAAGAATACTGTTACAAATCAAAGGGAAATGAATAGAATTCATGACACCAATTATAAATGATGACATCAAAAGATGCATACAGTCTAAAGAAGAACCAGAAAGTGGTTGGATATTATGTGTATGAAGGTGGGCAGAGAACATAGCAACTTTTGAGGAAAAGTCTAACAGCAAGAAGAGCAGGACAGGCAATGGCTTCTATGGCATGGGAGAACACTAGCATTTTCCAATACAAAGCTGTGCCTACCTTTGCTAATAACAGCTGAGAATGAGGAGTTGGGGGTGATTCTGGCTTCTCCTTCCCACCTCATCAGTTTAAGAGCCAGGAGCCCAGCGTTAATTCCAATACCCTGGACTATAATGGAACACTTCTGAAACTATCACAGCCTTACCACCAGCTGATATCCCATCTGGTGTGGAAAAGAGCAGGGCTACATGTGCTGTATCTTTATTGTCTCTCTTCATATTGGGTGATAAATAATATAAAAAAAGCTGAGAAGAACAAGGATTTTTTTAAGCTTAAGATTCTGGTTGAAGTTCATGGTCCAGCTTGGCAATAAAATTCATACCAACTTCAAGAGCCAGGGAAACTTACCATAACACATTCACAGGGAATGCTGAGAGAAGGTAAACTTTCTCACTGACAATTTCAACCTAAGCCTAAAATATGCCAAACTATACAACCATATGTCTCCAACTTATTCATCTGCCCAGGAAATAGTCCCACTCACCATAAACTGAATCTTCCCCCATCAAGTACACAATTTCCCACAGGTTGCTCAGGATTTGCCTTAGCTGCTAATTCTTCACATATATACCTAAAGGTTTATCCTTCAAGTGTCAGTTGACATATGTCACTAATTGCCACAATTATCCTACATCAGAACAAAAGCATGGGTAACTTCATGAACAAGACAAGAGCTTCTTGACTGCTCATAGCACAAAGAAGCTCCAGGTATCTTAGAACTAGTGGGGCTTATACTAGGGGATCTACATGTACCATAAATGATTTGGCATGAACTTGGACAAATGGAATAAAGTACTAGCCTAATATGCTTGTATATAAGAATTTAATGTATAGTAAACCTATATGAGCACAAACATTCTATGGAATAAACACAACCAACTGTGTTAACGATGTCTGTTTTCGAAAACTATTATTTTTCATCAAAGCAGGAACTTTGATGAAAGTTTCTGCAGGAGTTTCTGATATGTTTTGGAATGAAAAGAATTCATTTAATCAATGTTAACATGAGTACCAAAGTGTCTAGCAATATCAAGAGATTAGAATAAATGTTTACTCTAAATAAATCTGATTAAAATAACAAAATATTCCAAGATATTCTATATAAAGCAATTTATAAGTTATTGTAAAATATACTATATGCCAAAAAATACTCTCATTCATTAAGTCTTCAAGTGGGCCTGAAAAATTGACTTTTAAGCTTACACCCAGATTGATTTTAAGACCAGGATCCCTTTGTACTTTCATGTTTTGAGAAATATTGAATAGAATATGAATACTTATTAGGATCTTAGTAGTATCTTGGTAGCCTATCCCACATGCTTCATAAAAATCCAATTCTATCAAAGTTTAACTCCAGAGGGTTTTGGAGGTAATTCCTATGCCACGTTTCAAAAGAATCTACAACTTTATAAAATGTTAGTATTTTTAACTATGGGATTCATTTTGTACAAAAAAGAATCTATCTCTTTGGATAATGGCCATATTTCCATTTATGTAAACATTTATAAATATTTAAATTTTTATTGTGATGTAAACAGTGACACAGTTGGTATAATCAAGGCCTTATATGCTCACCATGTACATGTTGGCACATGTGTGTATAAAAACAATACTATCTAAACTACTCAATAAATTTACATTATATAATATTTATGCTAGCCCTCATGATATAAAACAGGAACCTTGTATACATGTGTGTATACAAACAATACTATCTAAACTACTCAATAAATTTACATTATATAATATTTATGCTAGCCCTCATGATATAAAACAGGAACCTTGGACCTCTAGATGTGTTAACCTACAAAATTCCTTAGTGCTGGCATCTGCATCCTCCCATTTCTTTTCCCCACAACCCCAACAGCATGCATATGAAAAAGTGCTCAATCCTACCAACAATCAAGGCAATATAGTCAAAAACACAATGATACATAACCTCATATTAGTATATAAAAGTTCAGAGATGATAAATGTTGACAGCTCTGTGAAGAAATTGAATCTGTGTGTACTCTTACCACAAATGTAAATTGGTAATGATCCTTGTAGAAAGCAACATGGGATTCCTAAAGTTAAGTTAAACTGATCTAAAAATCAAGTTTTCAAATCAAACTATAAATAAAACTTCCATGTCATCCAGCAGTTACTTTTCTGCATATATATAGTCAAAGTAAATGAAATCGCCACCACATAGCAAGATGTGATTCCCATGATTTTATTGCATCATGCACAATAGCCAGGAAAGACAATGAAAAGAGCTGTCCACTGGCATATGAATGGAATAAGAAATTGATGTGTTTGGGTATGGCGACACACACCTATCAGTCCAGAAATTGGGAAGTAGAGGTATAATGATCAGGAGTCCAAGGCTAACCTCATCTTCATGCCAATTTTGAGTCCTGCCTAGGCTACATGAAATGATATTTAACTTCTCGTCTCTCTCCAATTGATATGTATATGTGTGGGGCTATGCACATATGCACGCATGCAGACAAACACACACTCAGCAGAATGCTAATTTAGACGACAGAGCTCTTATCACTTGTGAGACATCAGTGAACATAGACGTTATCCTGAGCAGACACTAAAAGAGAAGCCCTGTACCACCTCACTTATGATAAAAAAAATTACAAAGGGTTCACATGCGTGAGCTCTAAATCTTCCCAGATACAGAAACTCTTACATAACATTCAATCTGTTCTACTTCAGTTGTTGATTTATATCATAGACTAAAGTGGCTTTACTTCATTTAATTTACTTCATTTACCTTATGCTTTATTTCTAGAAAAAAACAACTTGCAATTGCATTGTATTAACTAAATGTAAGTGGAATAGCACACAGATTTAATTACGACTAAATCAGCATTATGCATTTAAATAGCATATGTATTAATTATAGTACAAGGATTTGGTTTCTGATAAAGATTAGATCATCTGGTTAATTAGAAATTTTGTTGAGTTGCATTGAAACAAGCAGATTTCTGGGGCCAAATATCTTGATTAAAGTACCAACATTAAAAACTGACTTAAAGACAACTAATTATAGACACACTAGTCATTATAATAATATATCATGTATATATAACTCTACATTTTTATGATAGCTTCCTCATTTACATTCAGATTTTATTTTAACTTACCTCCAGCTAGAACTTAGGTCTAGTAGGAAAAAAATCTTGTGGCTTCTTTCCTTATTTACCATCAGAAGAGAATGATCTCTCAAGCACCTTGTGAGACAGCACCAATGGGTTCTGTCATGCGCTCTCCTGAAGAGACAAAGCAGATGTTAATGCTAACCATGGAATGAGGCTTCCTATTTGAAATATACTATTACCACCACTTTAGTTGTGACATTAATAGTTGCTCCCTCAATGCACAGAAAGACTGAATCTTCAGCTGCTGAAATTCAAAACCAAATAAGAATCAGCAAGAGTTTTGAATGATAGTAAGATCTCTCATAATCTTCTTTATGTAGTACCTTATTAAGAGTTTTGGAAGATCGTAATTTAATAAATGAAGGCAGAAATTCTCCTGTCATGACATGCATGTGTGTGACATGCATGTACCACGTCTTTGTACAAGATGTCATCAGCTTCCTGGGAAGTTTGCCCAGCACCTGATCAATTCCTGACCGATTTTCATCAGGGTAAAATCAAGATGATCCTTTTGTTCAAACCCCCTATCATCTCTTTCATAGAGATATGATCTCACTCTGCTATCATATATACATTTCACTCTGGATTTCTAGATATCAGCTTACCTTTAAATATTTTCCCCTCTACTTCCACTAAAAATGCACCACCTAGGACACAAGCCACTTCCAATAATCCTTATTAATATCATCTTTAAAAAATATTTACTTAGGTGATGAGAACGTCTCAGTCGGTTACAGTGTTTGCTATGTAAGTAAGAGCAGCCCAAGTTCAGCAAGAGACTCTGTCTCAAGACGGATGATGATGCGTCAGAGAGAACACTACCATCCTCCTCTGACCTTCACATGCACACACATTCACATTTGTACACATGTGCATACACCACACAAATGTACACACATGAACATACCCACCCCGTCGCACTAAAATACTTCACTTATTCTTTCATTTAGAGACAAGAAGTCATTATGTAGTTCAGACTATCCTCATTCTCACAATCCTCCCACTTCTTCTCTGAGACATATTGTTACAAGCATACTCAAGCATACCTAACTGATGTCATCTTGAAGTAATCCAAACACTCACCAGCAGCTAGAGTTATTTTCTCTTTCTTCCCACTTATAATGCATGCATATGAGAATTTGTTTCACAACTTTGCAGGACCCGTTACTTCTCACTGTTATGTTTTTCTCAGGTAGATCTTATCAGGTGTAAAAACCTTGTTTGGCCCTGCTTCAATTATCATGCCACCTTGAAAACTTCTTGTTCACATCCCTTTCTCAAGAGACTACAGATGCCAACTATATTAACATTCACCTTTTCAAAATAATGAATATTAAATGGGAAATTATTTTTTCAACACTCTTGTGTTTTCACTTTCAACAGGTGAGAAAACAGGTGTGGAATGGCTGAGATCCATTGGACATAACCTAGGATGCATCCCAATTTCTTGTTTGATTCAAGAGCAAGTCAGTTTCCATGCAATGACTTGTGTTAATATTCTACTTTTCTTTTTGAGAAGTTATCTCTTTTGGGTCATCTGGTGAAATGTTTTTAACCATTACTATATTTCCTTATTTTAATATACTTATTTTGTCATTCTTTCTGATCCTTTGAGAGGTGGCTGTGATCTTAGAAGAGTAAGCTCATTCTTCTTGAGTAGTAATAATTACAGAGTAACACAGGCACACCTTTTACTGCAATTATTTTGCAGTTCTCGCCTCCACTCACTGCTCTTTTACCTTCTGCAATCTTCTTTGGACTGAGTTCCTTAGTGATTTTCATTTGGAAACATTTTCTTCTGTAGCAGGATGCAAGCATTGCAATAACCCCTGTCCCCGTGTATGTCAATCCTCTTAACTCATGCCTTCTTTAAAATAGCATGCTTGCCATTACCATGGACTTGTCTTCTTGGTGTACACGAACTACAACTTTCCCACACTACTATAACTATTGTTTTGGGTGCAGGCCTTATCATAAAAGATGATAGAAGTTTGTTAGATGACTGACAGATGATGGGTAAAGAGACAAATGATAGATAGAGATTAATAACTATAGAGAGTAGATAGATATAACTATAGAGAGAAGATAGATAGATGATAGATAGATAGATAGATAGATAGATAGATAGATAGATAGATAGATGAGAGATAGATTGTAAGATCTAGATAAATCATATTTAGATGAATATAGATGATAGGTAAAAATAGATATATAGATAGATATGATAGTTGGATAAGGTGGATGACAGATAAAAGATGAAAGCATAGATTAGAGCTAGATAAATACATAGATAAAATGGATGAAATATTGTAGGCAGATAAATTATAGATAGATAGATAGATAATGATAGATAGATAGATAGATAGATAGATAGATAGATAGATAGATGATAGATAGATAGATAGATGATAGTGTTGCAGTTTGCCTGAATGGTTGTTGATAAATGACCATCAAATGACTTAAGGGAACAAGGGGTTTATTTCCTTATGACAGTCCTGATACAGTTCTCAGTCCAGATTGACAGGAAAGCATGCACCAACAACAAGGCTGAGGGAACTGGCCACACCATCACCACATAATGGCTGAAAGATGGACAATTCTTACTTGCCAGACCAGCATGTCTGGGCAAGTGTACAAAAGGATATCAACTCCTTCAAACAGCCCTCTGTCTTTTATTCCAGAGCCTAATCCCACCCACTATAGCCTGAGCCCTCCCAATCAGCTAGACAATCTCCTGCAGGATTGCTCTGGGACCTGCTCAACCACTAACTCCCATAAATGTGCCCAGAGCTCAAACCCTTAACCGTCAAGTTGACACTTGTGCCTAACTATGACAGACAGAGAGACAGACAGACAAACAGACAGACAGACAGACAGACAGACAGACAGATAGATAGGTAGATACGTAGATAGATAGATAGATAGATAGATAGATAGATAGATAGATAGATAGATAGATAGATAGATAGATATAGATAGATATAGATGACAGATGCATGAGTTTAGGCATAAATCAAGATGCAAAAATAATTGCTATGTTCATGTATTTTGATCATATTGATTTCACTCAAGACCCTTCCTATAAAAGACCCCTTATTTTACATTCTGTGTACTTTAAAACTGTACATATAGTGGAAATTTCTTAAAATTTCAACTCAAAAACCTGGAAGAATTTTACAGGAAAAATGTTCTGGGTCTGTGTTCTGGGTTACACCTCAGTGGATTCAAACACCATATAAGCAAAAGTATTAATAGGATTAAAGTATTCATATTGAATGGGGCTATTGCTTTGTTCTTCCCCTTGCTATTTAAATAATATACTATACCAGCTACTTGCATAATGTGTACATTAAATTAGGCATCATAAGCAACACAAAGGTGAATTAGAGTACATGAACTCTCTCCCCTGTTCTCTTTGCACCTCTCTTCTTTGCAGTGTTCATAGCACACTGGGCCATGTGCATGGTAGGAAAGAAGCTGACCCATGAACTACGTCATCAGCCTTAAAAATAAGATTGTGTTTTGTTGTATGGGGGGGTTTAGAAGTGTGAAATAGTTTTGGGTGACCTAAATTGTCTTCAGTGATTGCTTCCTTACCAACATGATTAAGTTACAGCTGGCTTTGATATTTCAGTTCTTTTCCATTCCAATCATTGTCCCTCTTTCCTTTTGCCAAACACAGAAATTTGTTGACAGTCCTTTCTTTCCTATATGGAACTTTAAGCAGGAGCCTCAGCTCAGCCTCCTGAAGAGCTAGTGTAACAGACATGTACCACCAGACCTGATTCTCCTTTCTTCTATGAGTTATTTGTATATGGTGTTATCCTAGAATATGAAGACAGCTGAATTTATTTCTGCATTTAGCATGAAAAGGTTTTATTTAAAATTTTTTTTTCTTGGTTGGATTGTCAGTAAAATGAACATTTACAGGAAATCTTAAAGGTGGTAATCTTTTCTTCTGGAAAAATGTCCACCATGTCTATATTCAGTCTCCCAATTACAGTTATGGTCTGTGTTCTTCTTTTATATTTCATGCTAGACCTTTCAGAAGTCATCATTAGTTTTTGTCACTGAAACGCTATTTGGTATTGTTCCAAGATTAATTATATTAGTCATTCATTCTCTTTCTATAGAAAAACTGAAAGCTATTAGACATAAAACTCCAAGAATATGAATGAGTTTCAGGATGTTACCTCCATCCAAGTCTTAAATGCAGCCAAAGCCTTTTCAAATCATTCACAGAAAGTAACTGTTCATAGAGACCTTTTCTTTCTTTCTCTTTCTTTCCTTCTCTCTTTCTCTCTCTTTCTTTCCTTCTCTCTCTTTCTCTCTCTCTTTCTCCCTCTTCCTCTCCCTCCCTCCCTTCTCCCTCTTCCTCTCCCTCCCTCCCTCCCTCCTTTCTTTCCCTACCCTCCCGTACGTCCTTTCTTTCCCCTCCGCGTCCTTCCTCCTCCCTCTAGCGCTTCTTCTTTCCTCGTTCTTTCTTCTTTCTTCTTTCTTTTTCGTTCTTTCTTTCTCTTTCTTTTCTCTTCATTCTTCCTTCCTTCCTACTTCCCTTCCTGTCCTTCCTTCCTTTCTTTCTTCTTTCTTTCTTTCTTTCTTTCTTCTTTCTTTCTTTCTTTCTTTCTTTTCTTTCTTTCTTTCTTTTCTTTCAGCAACTCACCCTTTCAGTATTTTACAACTATCATTATAGTGTTACAACGAAAACAAAAAACAAAAAAAAAACCACATAGCTCTGTTTTCTCTATTCTCTCTTAACTATTTTAAAGTATCTATTTTCCTATACTTTCTTGATGCCATTACTAAAAAGCACAAACATTAATTTTCTTTTCACCCTGAGTTGGGAATAAAAATTGAAACTTGTTTTATTAAGCTTTCTGCTTTAAGAAAATCACAGATTCCCATGCAGTAGTTTCTCTAATGATTGTATCTTCTAAGTTGCATTGTAACTCTTCAGTAAGAATTCTAGCTGACACAGTCAAAATGCATAACCACAAGAGGCCATTTTGAGCCTTTCAGCCACATCCATTCCTTCCCATCTCACTCTAGTCTCTAATTCTGTGTGATTACTAATAAAAATATGTAAAACAAACTGTGCTGTAAAATCCTCAGGTTGCCTTTTCATCCTCCTCGACATGATCCCTTTGTGTTTTTTGTACAAGTTCTTGCAAGTGACAATAATATGTTCTTTTGTTCTGACTAATAAGCCATCTGCAGGTACCACACAAGGTGGGATGCTTCATTGTGGACCTAACTGCAATGAGACTTGTCCTTATCAGACCTACATATTGGTTGACATACCAACATGCCACCAATAAACTATTTCTCAGGAGGAATAATTATATGCACTAAGAACCTTAGGGGCTAGAGCTAGATAGGTGAAGAGGAGTGCCCCTATCAGTGATCTGCTCAAGGAAGGTCCACTCAGCCTGCCATAGAGGCCTGAACCCACACTAGAGCACATGATCCAGAGGGAACCCTGAGACCCAAAGAAGCAGATCGACAGAAAGATAGGAAGGAGTGGGATGGATTGATGAAGGGAGAGGAGGGAGGGAGGGAAGGAGGGGAGAGAGGGAGGAAAGAATGAGAGTAGCAGGAATAATTCCTCAATTTAGAAAACATAAAATTAAAAAGATACATTGTATACATTTTCAAATTTACAAAAGCATTGAAAGCTTGAGACAAAAATATCAATTATGTTAGTTTCCATTTGCCCAACAGTTGGTTAATAGAAGAAAGAGAAAAGGCTTCTCTCACTGCTATACCCACTGATAAATAATCCATGCTCCATCAATTACTCAAGCAGATACTTCCAAAAGCAACCTAGATGAAACTCAGTGGATCACACATGTAAGAAGTCATGAAAAAATGGGAGAGAGAATGGCAGGGGATAAGAAAGGGTCACAATGTGAGGAGAAAGGCTGAATGGAAGAAAGAGAAGGAGAAGAAGATGAAGAAGGAGAAGGGGAAGGAGAAGAGATGGTATTGACAATTAAGGTATAAAAATATCTTAATTTCACTATATTCATGTATAAGACTTTAAAAGACTAAAATAAAACTTATTTTTTTTAAATAATGCACTTTCCCCATCTGCTCTTCCTGATGCAGGCAGGAAACTAGCTGTTGTCTGAACCACATATCTGGGATTGCCCTTGGGCTTGTTTCCCTGCTTCTATGTTCTCTCTGAAAGAGTCACGTTTCCCAGCAGGAGGAATGCAAGGTCGAGTTCCTATTCCAATCGCTCATCTCAAACCGGCTCACTCTGGTCTCCCATAAAGAGCCCTGTGAGGCAATGCCACTGAGTCTTTACACCTCATCAGAGAAGAGGATCCAGAGGGAAGTTTGACATGCACACTAAAATGCTCCAAGAATGGGGAGGGGAACGGAGCACTGGGAGAAAGGGAGGGAGGGGGGGAAAGGAAAGGGAAAAATGGGGAGGGAGCAAGGGGGATCCAGGGAGGGGTGGAGGGAAGGAGGGGAATGGGGTACTTATCAACTTTGTATGAGTGGAATAAATAAATTAAAACAAAAGAGCCCTGTAACTGCTGTAGTTTTGATTTATTGCATCCATGGTAGGACATAAACAGACTTAACTTGCTGAGGACATTGTTGAAATGTTAGTGCCAAGCTGATTTAACTTTATTTTCTTTCAAACATGAATAACTTTATAACTTCAAAATAAACACAGTTCTGTTAAAATGAATGAAACTGTAACTTAATTTGTTTTAATGACAAGTTTGAGTTATAATTTTTTAACTAGTTTGGAACCTAATGTTTAATTTGAAGCATATGTCCGCATCCTAGAATTATTCTTTAGTAATAAAATTGTGACTTCATGTATTGGCTAAAACTTCTGTTGTTGGAGACCTATCTTTCTATGGTAGATAGGTTGTCCTCCCACTTATAATCCTGGCTCCTTCTTCTAATTACTGGGTTAATAGGTATGTGTTACCATATCTGATGAATATGTATCTTTACAGTTAGAAGTTTTGGAGTGATATAGAGTTAACATTTAAGACAAATAATAATAGCAACAGCAATGAACAAAACATTTTGCTGAGCATGGCAGCATGTGCCTATAACCTCAAAGTTTGGGAGATTGGGAGGTAGAGATAGGAGAATCATTAGATAAATTGAAAGTTTGCCTGTACTATGTGCTGTGACCCTGTCTCAAAGCAGTAGATGCTGAGGGGATTGCTCCAGAATACAGCACTTGTGTACCTTGCTCAAGGTCCTCCAATCCTGGTACCACTATATACAATGATATATGATATATATGATATCTGGTATGTATGTATGTCTATGTGTGTGAGGAGAGAGAGAGAGGTAGCATAATGGGTCATTTGATATCTAGAATATGAGCAACCTCCTTTAGAGAGAAGGTAACAAGTGATCACAAGATTATGATCATGGTTATTTATGAGATTTCTAGCACATGCTAATGAGATTTTAGAAGATCCACTTGGTTCTAGTTTAAATTTGATTAATGACCCATAGTTGATATAATGGAGCCAATTAGAAATGAGTAATAAATATGAATGAATTTTGCCATGTGCCATTAGAATAGCAGGTAGTTTGCAAGCATACCTCAAGAGGAGCCCTTATACCATGGAGAAAAGTGAATATACCAAATGGGTCACCCTTTGCTCCCTTTGAACATAGGAAATTTGGACATTTAAATTTCCATCTAAATTTTGGGAGTTAATAGGCAATGAGAACTGCAGAGATGAAGTTGATGCATTAATAGAGCTCACATGAAAGTGGCTGTCAGCATCCTTATGGCAATTTCTTACGTGATGTTATGTCATATTGTTTCCATTGTAAGTAAGTATCAAATGAGCAAGTTAAGGGGAACTAGAATGCATACATGTTGCACTGAACATGGGAAGCAAGACTTTAAAACTTGAGAGATTAGCCGCAAAAGTAAATACATTATGACTCTATGGTTACTGTAAGAATACATGTACTGAATAGACCTCTTGGTAAAGTCAGACTTTGAAAGTGGTAGAAGTTCCCTCTTAGTTCCTAATTAGTTATCCTGGCAATAGATTTAATTCCAGTAATATTTTTCCTGTCTCTTTAACAAGAAGCAAATGTATCAACCATATTCCCCTCTTTGGACAATAATTATTTTCTACAACTTCAGGAATTTCACCAAAAGAAGCAGTGGCAACATTCACTAGGGTTCACGTGATCAATGTCTGGACTTCTGACATGTCAGCAATAATTAACGTACCAAGAAGTGTCCTCATGGACACTTGAGGAATAAATGAATTGTGCTAAATTGTGTTAGATGCAGCTTGATTGGTTTAGGAATGAAGGCATTTCTGCAAGTCACTGTTATTAACCGAACAAAAGAATCATAGAGGGGCAATTGCTTTGCTGATTTTTTAATTCTTTCTTATATCATAAACACCATTACAAACATACCCAATTTAGTAAAAGTGTGTCAATAATGTTTAATACTCGTGTCAGTAAGAAAGTGAAACTGGCTGAGGTCATGATGATTTCTTACTTTGATCACCACTAACTACAGCTGCAGCTGACACAGTTCTGATCTGGGGAGCCTGTAACACAGCATGTGTCTGAGAGGAGAGGAAGAACAGCAGAAAGGACTAGGGAAGAACCCAACATGCCAAGGTGATCCCCAAGAGTTGGGGAAGTTGCGTCCTCTACCTGAGCCAAGGAAACTCCTGTCTCTTTACTCCTCTGATTTCTTGGAATCATCTCTTCCTGTTGCTACATTGCCTTCTCCTCAGGCTGGCTGAAGGGTTCATTCCACAATTCATCATGTGGTTTTCTCATCATATCTTCACTTTCACTTTATTTCTGTGGTGCTGAGGATAGAAACATCTCAAATTCCTTTTATTTCCAGTCCTTTTTGTTATTTGCCAGTGTCTAGAGATATTTGTTATTAACATAATACCATATGTCTCTGTAATATTTATAACCGACATCACTGACAATTGTTCACAATATCGACTAACAGTAAGTTGTACAGTTAACATTCAAATGTGAATGAGAAGAAAGACTAAATTAGACCTAATTTCTTTCTCAAAACATACAAAAATAGGGCTGGAGAGGTGGCTCAGGGGTTAGGCCTCCGTCTTGCAGGCGGAAGGTCCTGAGTTCGGATCCCAGATCCCACGTATAGACGCCAGGCGGAAGTGGGGGCGGCCTGCACTTCTGGTCCTGGTAGGGTGGAGCCTGTGAATCCCGGGGCAGAAGGAGGTGGAGGCATCCATGGTGGTTCGCGAATTCGTCCGTGGTTCTACACACACACACACACACACACACACACACACACACACAGACGTGCGTGCGCACATACACACGCATATGCACACAGTTGAATAAATAATAATAATAAAAAAACATACAAAAATATTGATGAAGTAAAAATATCACCTCATAAAACATGTGAAAAACAAAGGAAAGTTGTTTGAAAGAACAGGAACAAGTAAGATTACCATACAGGAGAGTTTGCAGAGCACAGTGTAATTTCACACACATACAACACCTACATATACACACTAACATACACATGTACACATACAGAGAGGGAGGAGGACAGAGAGAGAGAGAGGAGAGAGAGAGAGAGAGAGAGAGCAAAACTCCAAAATATGTTTCAACTATTTTAACAGTCACAGAGGAAAGCTCAAGTAAATTTTTTTGTAAAATAATGAATGCTCACCATTTAAGTGGGCAAATTCAGAGCCTGAATTTGATTTTAAAAGATTACCAGACCTCCTTAAAAGAATGTAAAGAGGCAAGAAACAATAATCCATAATCAATATATTAATTGAAACTGAACAGATACATACCAGAAAAAAATCCTGCAACTGCATTTGGTGCTCTAGAGGTGCAGAAAAAATAAGAATGTTGAGGACAGAGAGAAGAAATGTGTAGTACAGACAATGCTGCTCTCTGAATAAAGCATATAGGCCTCAGGTGAAAATCTTAACCAGTTAGACCCTGCAGAAGACTCAGCAAACAGTACTATTCATATGGCAGAAGAAAGAGAAATATCTGAAATTATTTTTCCTAGATATACAAGCTCAATGGATAGGTATCCTTGCCACCCTCTCCCCTTCCCTTTCTCCCACCCTTTCCTCCCTCTCTCACCTATTTCCTTCTTCCCTCCCCTCCCTTTGTGGATCCCATCTGCTTCCTCCCACCTTTCTGTCTATCAGCTTATATGGGTCCTAGAGTTCCCTCTGGAATCCCCTATGGGGATTCAAGCCTGTGTGGCAGACCAACAGGCCCTTCTTGGTCCCCTACACCTGTCTAACCCCTTCCCCCTACACCTTGAAATTATCTCTCCTGAGATCTTTGTTAGTCTATGGGGATATGTTGATACATTGTGCAGGTCTATGTAAGGTCAAGTCTCCTTGTAGTGAGTTCCTGGCTGCAGCAGCCCTGTCTTGATTAGAATGTTTTGTCCAACTGTGGAATTCCCCATCTTGAGGATCTTTCATTTGTACTGCCTCCTCTTCACAAGGTTCTCTAAGCCTTTGGATAAGCTAGCCTGGTTTTGGGAGAACATTGTAGAGTCACAGGTATTCTGCATTCTGGTTAGCTGTTGTTTATTTTGCTGTTCTTGCAGTGCACAAGGCTGCATTCTGGCTGGGTGTTGAAATCCTTTCCTATCCAACAATAGAAAAAAAAAACTATTAAAAAGAAAAGACCATTATTTAAGAAAGGAGAAGGAAGATTAGGAATAGGACACAGTAGGAAGTGAGGTCAGGCTCTAGGTTATCTACTAGCCACTAACACCCCGCCCCCATGATGTGGGACACAGCCTAGCACTTCAAGCCAGTCCAAACACCAGTGAACAAAAAGTAAACTGACAGTGGGCAGGATCAGATGACTCACTACTTATGGGCCTTAAAGATAGGTGGCTTTATTTCTCTATTGAATTGTGTTTTTGTCTCCATTTCCTTGGGGTCTTCTACCCTTCTAGATACAACACACTTCAGTTATAAGGGTTATTATAGAGATGTTTTCTTGAGTATATCATTACGAGGGCTTGGAACTAGATTCCACTTATAAGGGAGAACACGCAACATCTGACTTTCTGTGCTTGGGATATTTTGCTCAGAATGACTTCTTCCAACTACATCCATCCTAACAAATTTCATTAATTGGTGTTTCTTTGATGGCTGAATAGTATTCCATTATATATTTGTACCACATTTTCATTATCCATTCAAAAACTGTTAGACATTTAGGTTGATTCCATTACTTTACTATTGCATTGTGATGTACATATATCACTATTGTAAGATAAAGCATTTTTGGGGAATATTCCTGATAAGAGGTATAGTAGCTCATATGACGTTTCAATTTTTTACTTTTTTAGAAACTACCATACTGAGGTCAAGAGTGATTGTAAAGTCTGCATTCCCACAAACAATGCATGAGGGTTCCCTTCTCCTTGAATCTTCTCTACCATTTTTTGTATTTATTTTGGATTTCTACCATTCTGAGCTAGATGACATGATATTGCAGGGTTGTTTGGGAGAAGACAATTTTTTAAGATATTGGACATTTCTATTTCCTCCTGGGAAAATTTTCTTTTAAGTTCCATGGTCCATTTTCTAATTGGGTTATTTATTTCCTTGTTGCTTAATTTTTGAGTTCTTGTACAGTTTGGATATTAGTCCTCTATTGGATGTGTGGTGAGTGAAGATTTTCTCCCATTCTTTGGGTCATCTATTTGCTTAGTTAACAATCTCTTTAGCTGAACAGAACCTCTTTAATTTCATGAGATCCCTCATGTCGAGTGGTAGTTCTATATCCTGGGCTATTAGGGTCCTGTTTAGAAAATATTAGCCTAAGCCAATCAGTTTGAAGAAATTCCTTACTCTTCTAGAGTTTTTATAGTCTCTAGTGTAACATTAAGGTACTTGATCCATTTGGAGTTGATTTTGATGCATGACAATCTTCTAGTTTCAATCTTCTGCAAGTAATATTCAATTTTTCCACCACCATTTGTCGAAGATATTTTTCATTTTGCTTTGAGTTTCTGTGCCCTTATGTAAAAAATGAGATGACTGTGAATATATGGGCTTATGTTTGGGTCTTCAACCTTTATCTATTGATCAACTTGTCTGTTTTGGAGACAGTACCATGTTGTCTTTATTACTATGGATTTGTAATATACATTAAGGTAATACCTCCAGCAGTTTTATTACTTAGGATTATTTTTGCTATCCTGGTCCTTTGGGTTTCCATATGAATTTTGAAATTATTTTGTCAATTTCTATAAGAATTGCCTTGGAATTTCAATTTTTATAGCACTGAATTTGCATATTACTTTTGTTAGGATGGTTATTTTTGTGATGTTAATGCTACTGATCAATAAGCATGGGAGGTCGTTTCACCTTCTGGTCTCTTCTAAAACTTCTTTCTTTAGAGCTTTAAAGTTTTCATTGTACAGATCTTTTACTTCCTTGGTTAGATTTATACCATGTTATTTAATTTTTAAAGAGCCTATATAGTAAATGTAACTGTTTCTCTTAAGACTTTCTCACTTTTTTGATCTTTAATTTATAAGAAATCCACTGACTTGTGAACATTAATTTTGTGACCTTGCTGAACTTATGTATAAGTTCCAGAAGTTTTCTGATGGAGTTTATGGGGGATCATGCCATCTGCATAGGGATATCTTGATTTCTGCTTTTCCTATTTCTTTGCTTTTTATCTGCCTCTCTTGCCTTAAATGCCTCTAGCTAAGATTTCCAGTACAATACTAAATTGAAGTGGTGAGCGTAGACAGCCTTGCCTAGTTCCTGATCAAAGTAGAAATATCCTTCCATTTCAGTTGTCTCCAGGGCTTTGATCATAAAAGGATATTGGATCTTGTCAAAAACTTTTTTGCATCTATAGAGAGTATCATTTGGCTTTGGTCCTTGGATTTGCTTATGTGATGGATTGTATTTATTGATTTGTATGTGTTAAACCAACTTTTTATGCCTGAAATAAATTCTTGATCATAGTGAATGATCTTTTTGATAAGTTTTTGAATCTGGTTTGCTAAATCTTTGCATCTGTCTGTATTCACCAGTGAGATTGGCCTATAGTTTTCTTTTTTATTATATTTTTGTTGGGATTTGGGATCAGTATAATAGCTTTGTAGAAAGAATTTGGATGTTTTCCTTCCTTTGTTAGGTTACGAAATAGTTTAAGGAGTAGTGGTATTAGTTATTCTTTAAATGTCTGGTAGAATTCTGTACCGAATCCACCCAGTCCCGGCTTTTTTATAGTGGGACGATTTGTAATTACTTCCTGAACTTTGTCATTTAGTATCAGACTGTATAAATAACTTAATTCATCCTGATTCAATTTTGAATTGAATAGAAATTCATCAATCTCTTTCTGATTATCAAATTTTTTGGGGTATAACTTTTTGAGGTATGATTTTATTATTCTCTGAAATTCCTTGGTATCAGTTGTAATAATTTCATTTTATATCTAATTTTTATTAATTTGCATTTTTCTCTGTATTGGCTTTGTTTAATTTGCCTAAGAACATATAAATCTTGTTGATTTTTTCGAAAAAATCAGCCCTTCATTTACTTGAATCTTGTATCATTTTTCCTTATCTCAATTTTCCCCCTGGTTTTGTTAATTCCTGCTCATTTACTGCTTTTGGAATTGAATTATTCTTGTGTCTCCAAAATTTGATATTGCATTGTTATTTATTGATGATGTTTCCATCTTTTCATATACGCATTGAGTCGTATAAACTTTCCTCTTAGAACTGCCTTCATCACACTCCAGAAATGTCGTGTTGTCATTATCATTCACTCTTAAAAATTTTTGGATTTCTTTTAACTTCAGTGTGAAGTTCCTTGTTCAGTATCTTGGTATTTAATTCCAAGACTTGTATTTTCTATCATTAACTTTGTTGTGGATGTCTAGCTTTATTCCGTGGTGGTCTGATAAAGTACAGGACATAATTTCAATTTTTCTGTCTCTGTGGAGACTTGCTTTGTGGCCCAATATGTGATCTATTTTGGAGAAAGTTACACTGGCTGCGGTAAAGAATTTTTATTTCTTGGTGTTAGAAGGTTTAGTGGAGGTTGGTTGTATTAATTTAGGTTATGAATTGATTCCACTCCAGTGTGTCTCTGTTTGGGTTTTGGCCTGTTGACCTGTCCAGTGATGAGAGTGATGTGCTTAAATCATTGTTTTGGGGTTGATTTGCTGTTTCAATTATCTAAAAATTATTTTAAAAATTTGAATAGTCAAAATGTACTTAGTTTAACTCCTTCAAATAAGAAACCAAACAAAAATATTCTTTTAATTAACATATGTCAATTTTATAAAAAGTATAAACTGGCATCCTAAAAGCTCAAAAAACTGAAGACAAAAATGAAAAGTATACCAAGATAGGGCTCAGGAGAAGGCACAGGCAAAGCGTTTGCTGTGCAAGCCTGACAACCTGGGGTCAGATCTCCAGAACCCTGTGTAGCTGCATGCAATGGGGCAAGAGTGTTTAATTCCTGACCACCTATGGAAAACGGTACATGGAGTCAGAGAATCTCCAGAAGTTCATGGGTGAGCTGGCCTGGCTTACATAGCACCAAAGATACCCTGTTTCAAGGTTGAAATATGAAGACTAAGGTTGGATACATGGCTGAGGGGTCAAGACTTTACCTCACAAGCAAAAGAACATGAGTTTAAATACTGGAACCCTTGTGATAACTCAAGACCTGAACTTCTGGATCTATAAGGCAGAACCTGGGAAACCCAGAACAAAGAAATGAGAAGGTAGAGAAATCTAGGATGATTCCCAATGTCACCTTTGAACCTCCAAAGTGACCTCTGTTACAACCAAATGCTCTGCAAACACTCACACACACATATATACACCCTCAACTACACAAGAAAAACAAAGGTAAAGACTGTCACCAGAAGTTTGTACTTTCTCCACACAGACATATGAACACCTACACACACAAAAACCACATGTGCACCTGTACTTATTCATCATACCCACACTCACACATGAATACTCACAATAGGTTGCACAACGAGTAATAAAGGAAAGAACATTTGAAACAATTACTGTAAACAACTCACACAGAGGAACAAAGACAATGCTGGCAGATTTCATATTAGAAACAATGCATTTGTAAAAGTGTGGACAGTTCATTTCAATGAGCTAATTAGACCAACAGATGGGTGATAGACGGACATATACATGCTGGATAGATTTATGATCAATGGAAACATAGATGATAGACAGATAGGAATTAAAATGGAATGCTTTGTATATATTCTAAATCCTTCTCTTCATAGTGAAGAACACTCTTTTCAGTTTTACTGAGATCAACAGCATCTAAGACTTATTTCTGGCTTGTAAAGCAAATTTCAATACATTTAAGTAGTTGAAGTCATAACAAGAATTATGTTCTTATCAGAAAAAAATAAATTAGAATTAATAGATTGACATTTGAATTTCTCCAAATATTTTAATTTTAACAGAGTTCTAAATCCCAGTGGATAAGAACATATAAAAAGTATTGTGACAATGTTAAGTATGTAATACAACATGTGAAAATATGTGTGAGAGAATTAAAATGGAAACTTAAAGGAAATTCTTAGCACAAAATAATGACTATATCAAAAGAAAGTTCTAGATTTTACACATAATTTGAAGAACCCCTTAAAATATAATAAACAATGTAACCGAAGAAAAATAAATGTCAGAACAATAACTAATGCAACAAAACAAATTAATTTTGAGTAATTATGAAATTAAACTGTTTTAATTTTGAAAATTAGTAAAAGCAATAAGCTTTGATAACAATTAATGTGTAAAAATGAAATGCACTATGACAAAGCAAGATGTCCTGTAGTAAAGAGAGAATACATGAATGTCCACACATGCATATGCATTCATTTAAATAAACTAGGCAGCATATTTTAACTGCTATATTCCATTTCGTTATCATTTTTTCTCTTTTTATTTCATGATGTTATTTTTTTAATCACCCCTAGTTAGCCTGGAGGAAGACCGACCAAAAGTCTCTTATGCTTTGGTAATTGAATAGCAACAGGACAGATTCTCTTGTACTAACATGCCACATGAGGGCTTCATAACTACCTGATCATCCTACATCTCTAAAGTTTCCTGTTCCCACAAAAATCTTACTGTAACATCAGCACTGTATTCTTCACCTCAGGAGTAAATATCTGAGGAAATTTTCGGACCATTTGAAAAATACTGCTTAATTTTATTTTAAGAGCAATAAAGATGTCCATTTGAAGAAGCATGCATTTCATGCAAAAGAAAGCAGTAGTTGATTATGCCTATCTTCTGTAATCTGTGGCTCAACATTTGGGGGGAGCTTCACAAATTTACAGGTCACCCTTGTGCACGGGTCATGCTAAGCATCTCGGTATCGTTCCAATTTTAGTATATGTGCTGCTGAAGTGAGCACCATGGCTCAAGAGTTTAAGGAACAAAATCATATAGTACCTGGTTAACAACTATTTGAAAAGCAAGGACATTTTTATAGTTTTTATACTTAATACAGACCGTAAAATATTATGTATTAATCTCCTAAGTCCAATACATTGAGTTTTTCCTAAAACCACAGATCTTGATTTTTGATAAAATACATATAAGGTTCACATTAGTAAAATTTTACTTACTGAAGGATGATAAATAGCACAAGAATTTCTTATTCTTTATAACTCTTTATAACATAAAACAACAATGATACATATCTGTAACAACTCCCTAACAAAGCTACATTACACTGTTGGAGGTATCTAGATTTGATAAAAAATCATCAGTGTAGCTTTCCCAAGGAGCAGAGTCTGGCCTTCTGCGACAGTGAGGGGCTTATGAGATATGTTCAGGCACTGGAAAGATAAGGGGATGCAGGGCCTCTAGAGGCTTGTGAGAAAGGTTGAGGTTATTCTGAATAGGATGGAAATTCAGGGCCACGTTTTGCATAGACAGAAATATGCCATTTTACCTGAATTTTAAGAGACTTCTCTAGCCGTTCTGATGTACACACAAGCCTACGCAGACACACAGATTCAGAGACACAGAGTTTGTCTCGGCTATGTTTTCAGGAGTGGAAGCAGAGTTGGCATTTGGCCTAAGTTGTCTCCTCAGGGTGTAATGTGATAACTGAGGAAACAGTAAAAGGTGAGATGGATGGATTTGGGGAATATTTTGAACACGGGGCTGAGAGTACTGGCTAACATCTGACTTCAAAACCAGAAGCTGAGTGAGAAAAGGTGAAAAATCACATGTCAGAACTGCGGTTGCTGCTGTTAGTACTGTGCCAGGCTGAATTTATCTCTCAAGCAAAGATTGGATAGATGTGCACTAAAATCCTGGCGACTAGGGTGACTAAAGTCATACTTACAAAAGGAACTCGCCCACAGTGACAGTGCAAGGGAGAGAGGAAGGATCAAGATTGAAATCCATAGCACACCGTGTTTTTTCCTAGTTCCCTCTCATTTAGTATCCTTGCATCCTCAAACTATTCCTAGCCTATTTGGACAAATTAAAACAATGACTCAAGGATAGATACAGCTTCAGAGTAGTTGGTAGGTAAGAACTAGGTCTAGGAAGAAAAATCTAACCTGAGTCCAGTAACAGTCCTACATTCTCTGGTCCATTCTGCAAGCTCACTGTCCACTTGAGAATGCTGGATAGGGCACTCAACAGCAAGCAGCACACCATATCATCTGCACATTGGTGCCAACATCTCCCTGGGACTTCATTACATAGTCTTTGCACGAGCTTACACCTTGGTCTTCCAGTGCTCCTTAAAACACTTGGCCATAGTATTATTTCCTAGCAAGATTCTGGTGTTTATTCTTTTTAAATAATGAACAACATTTTCTTTTCTTCCTTTTTAAACTTTATTTATTGTGTGTGTGTGTGTGTGTGTGTGTGTGTGTGTGTGTGTGTGTGTATCAGAGGGCACGGTGCATCCCTGTGGAGGAACTATCCTGATTTGTTTGTATCTCTTTTTTCCTTCACTCTGGAATTTCCCAGACTCTGCCCACCGGGGCCTGAAGTGCAAGCTACCACCATTTCCACGTGGTGTTTTTGCATAAGGCCTGGGATCCGAACTTAGGACATTCTATTTGGGAGGCAAAGTGTTAATCTCTTGAGTCTTATCTTCATCCCAAGATTCTAGCGTTTTAAATATTTTAATTTTATCATTTACTTTTGAGAAAGAAGAAAGTGAGAAAGAGATAGAGCTTGTGCAAGCATAGCATGATGCATAGGTGTAGATCAGATGTCAGTTCTTTCCTCCCACCCTGTGAACTCAGGTCATCAGGTTTAGGAACAGCACATTACCCTCTGAGCTACCTGCAGAACCCAAGATTCCAGTGTTCTGAAAGTGGATAAATATTTTCTGATTTTTTGAGGTGGGTCTATGTGCTTCAATAACAGATACAACTTTTGAGAGGGTGTCTTCATCTTCCTACACATCTTTGATACATATTTGATGAAAAAGTCAGTATTTCTTTTTCATGCTTTTTAAAGTAACAATAATTGCATTTAATTTCTTCCGTTAGGTCAATTTATTGCTTTTCTGTGGGAATTCATAGGCTCTGAACCAGTTCCTGAAACAGACCCAGGAAGAATCTTAAGGAGGGGCATCAGTGCCTAGTCCTCCAGGTGGTCTGTATGGGCCCCCAAAGTCTCATCTCCAGGAAGCCTTTCTCTGTCTCTGCCTCCTTCAACACAAGAGGAAGGAAGGTCAACAGTGGCGTGGTCTTGGAAACAACCCAGGGAAATAAGCCATACCTTCAGAATGTGCAAGGAGTATCAGGCGAAATAGCCTTTTGTCAGAACAAAAGTCAAGGTAAGGATAAAAGAATGGGTGGTAATGTTGCTCCAGGACCTTCTCATTTGGAGTCCTGCCACCGGGCTGCAGACTCACACATTTGTTTGTAGCTTCCAATATTCACTGAATGATGAAGAATGCTATTATTAAACACATGAATTTAGCATGTGTGTTTGGACAGACATCTAAGGATGTGAACTTGCTTCTTGCCCTGTGACTAGTTTCCTCCTATCTGATTTGTCCTGTATGTCCTCTGCTGCAGGAGCACCTTAAGTTTCATTTTCCCTGCACTCTACCATACTGGCTACTTACAGGACTCTGAAGGCTTATGGTTTTCCTCCATGGACTGCAAGTCTTCTGTCTTCTTGACTGATTCCTCCTGGTGACACCCTTGTAAACCTGTGTCTAGGAATCTGCACTTTGACCTTCCTGCTCATATTTAAATGATCTCTGTGGTTTTTGAAATGCGATTTCTGAGCTGAGAACTCTCAAAATGTTTCTGTATCCTTTGGGGTGAATGTGAAACCCAACTTTTATCCCAGGAAGACATTTCAAACTTCTACAGTACAGATCAGCACACCAGTCTCACACAAGTGTCCTGTGACAGTGGCAGCCTGAAGGTCTGACACTTATTTATAGAATTAATAGCTAAGGCAAGTCCTACGCAAGCCTGTAGGAAATGAACTACATGGTGGGCTGGACCATTCACTGGGCAGGTTGAGGAGACTGATGATTTAGTAGGTTTAATATTGTTCAGACTTTGGCGGATTCACAGACTGGCAAGTAAAAAGATTTGCCCTTCTCTATTTATACCCGTGAATGTGGTACAGCCAGTGCCCTCTGCTCCTGATGTTGATATAAACTGTTCTGCCATGCTGGATTATGAACTACATATAACCTCTATAGAACCAGAATCATGATCAAAAAGGAAACCCCTTATTCCCTAAGATATTTGGTCAAGTATTTATCAGCAACATGAAGAGAACCCGGAACATGCCATAATCTCTGACAATGAGACAAAAATATCAGAATACAAACCGCCAGCCCTTGTGCAGTATCTTTAACGCCTCTGGGAACATTGTTCCTTGTGTTTGTTCACAGTCATGTATTGTTTGTCATGCTTCTCTTCAAAGGCTGCCCCATCCACACACTTGTTCCTGTTAAGCAGTCTTTCCCCACTTGGACCCTCGAGGTGAAGTTTAACTGGACGCCGACTATGCTCACATGATCTGTGTGGTGGCAGCTGCAGCACCCATGAAAAGGGGTTAGACACCCAGACTCTGGTGCTTCTTACAAGGACCATTCAGTCATCTGAGGCTCCCTGAGAATGGAGAGCTGGCTTTCCCATCCACGTTCCTTCATTTGTTAAGTGTGGACACTGATACCATGAGCTTCATACTATGGCATGTCATAAATATCCAGTAGTAGCTAATTTCCACAATTTTTGAATTATAGTCCAAAGTCATATTTAAGTGAGACATTATTTTCTTGCTGAGAGTTCTCTTTGGGATCTATCATATTTAAACAAAGTCACTGACTAGGGAGATGGCTCAGTGGATAAGGTGCTTGCCCTTCAGTGACACAGGAGCCCTGGGGCAAGCTGGCCAGCTAGACTGGCCAGAATTGGCAAGTTCCCGGTCAGCAAGATATCCCACCTCGATAAATAAGGTAGAAAGTGATCAAAGAAGACACCTGACACCAATTTTGGTCTTCAGCACACACACACACACACACACACACACACACACACACACACACACAGAGTCATCTATACACATGCAAACGTTCATATACCTATGCATACACCCACCTACATACACAGGCAGAAAAATAATAAACGAATGAATAAATCCAAAATCCTTAACATGATGCTATACTCTGAAAAAAGCCATGTTACAGCAGAGAAAACAGGCCTCCATCAAGGACTCAAATAAGTAATGAGACATCTGATTAAGTTCACAGACTTTCGTTCCTGATCATTTACTACTGAGGGGGTATGATCTCACTAGAAGAGGAGGGCATATAGTCTGGCAGATAAAAAATAGCCATTTTGCAAATGGGTGATTGACCCCTCCCTCACTGTGGTTTCCTACTTTTAATACATCTACCTTTGAATGTGCTCTTATAACAAGACTCGAGTTTAACAGCTTTTTGTCTCTGGCCAGGGGGTGACATACAATGCCCATCACGATGGAGTGAAGGGCATTGTAGGAGCAGCAAAACTGCAAAAGAAAATCAACAAACCACAATCCAGAACTTCAGAGACTCTATATCAACCACTTAGAACTAGGCCAGCCTAATCTCTCCCCATCCTGAAGCTCAGGGAAATGTGCGGAAGAGGGGACGGTAAGAGTGTAAGAGCACAAGGATGGGAGGAGCAATGATTTGCAAGATACTCCACACAAGTTAGGGCCAAAGCAATCATAATTGGACTTTGCATGCCCTGCGCAATGTCCAACACACTATTGACCTCACAAAGTCTAGCATCTGCTAAAGGCACCAAGATCCTTGGAGGCAAGGGATTGGCAGCCACAGTAGTGTCCAATACTTAAGGGGAACATGGGAAAGGGTTCAGGGAATGGCCACTGGGTCCTTGTACGTCATCAGAGAGGAGGGCTCAGAGGAGAATCAGGCATGCACAAGAAAGGACTCTCTGGGAATTGGGGAGGGAGGCACTGGGGGATGGGGAGGGAGGGGTGAGGGGAGGGGGAGCAGGGGGTTCGGGGGGGAGGAGGAGGGAGGGAGGGAACTGGTGTACCTATTAAGTTTGTATGAGCTGAAATAATAATAAAAAAAAGCCATTAGCATTCTTGACCTATCTAGCTTGCCTCCTTCCACCCTCCTTTCTTTCCTTTATCCTCCTTTCTTTCCTCCTTTCCTATCATCTTTTTCCTCCATCCCTCCCTCTTTTTATCCCCTCCCCCTCTCTTTCTCTCTCAACAAGATTTCGCCTTCATCGAAGCTGGACTTCACCCTCTAAGCTCAAGCATGCAGAGAAGGCCGATGTTGTCCTGCATGGGTGAGTTTGCTGCAAGTCACAACCTACTTTCACCTGTCCCTGCTCATTACACTCTTCATGGGATATTTCAGAACACGCTCTTTTCTGATCATGTTCTACCACAAGTCAAGGGTGACATGTCTTCTTGACCATCTTGTTAGAAATGATACCCTAGTTATCTCTAACACTCTGTTGCATTTGATTTAACTTTATCATATTCCTCCTATTTGGATGTACACTTATTTCTCCACTTGTTAATTAGCAGTTAATCTTAAAGGAGCTTGATGTCCATGAGAAAAAAAAACATTTATTTTATTATTTCTTTATTCTACTCTATATCCCCTGCACCCAAACAAAGTAAATAAATATCTGATGAATAAAAGATTATGCAAAATGTTATGGCAGCACAATCTTTACATATCTTTTCATGCTGGATATGTCACTTCATCTATCTGCACTACCTTGACACACAGTACAGAAACATAAGATATTTGTGATTGCAAATTTATTAGTGAATGCATGAACACAGTACTTTCAAAAGAATCTGCTTTCGGATCCATTGATATCTGAGGGGAAAAGCATGATGCCTAGGCAAAGTCTAGCATGTGGAAAACCAATTTCAAAACGACAGAGACTCTAATTTAATTCTTTGATTTCCTGATTCTCATTTGTGATAAATATTTTGTTCCTTTTATTGATTTAGCACAGATTGCCAACTGCAAATGAGGATAATTAATATTAGTACTAGTAACCTCCTATAAATTAAAGACAACTAATTACTGGATAGTTATCACATGCCAACTTTATACAGAGCTAATGAGAAGTAAATCCAACCACTAAAAAACAGGTAATTTAAAGTCTGTGCAGTCACTACCATAACTTCAGAAGCCTCCATCCAACATTGAGACATCCCTTGCTCCTGAGCATGGGTTTGCTTTGCTGTGGGGGACTGATGAACAGTTGAAGAAAGAGCAGCAGCATTGGGCTGAAGGGGACATGGAAAGCTCAGTGCAGAGCATCCAACAAATGCTCTAGTAGATGTTCAAACCCTTTTAATGTGTTTATGTTTTTAGATTTTCTATCATAGGATTTTCTACGAGTTTCTCAAAGAGTTTTTATATTCATAATGTGGTCTAATTTAAAATTCTCCTTCATGAAATTAGTTAAAAAGAAATAGCAGAAATGAGCTCCTCTTTTTAAAACAAATGACAAAGGAAGAGCAGTGAGGTGGACAACAATGGCCAGCCAGCATGTAGAATATTGGCTACCCTAGAGTGCTCCCTCAACCTAATCGCTCACCATCCTAAGGCTCAGGGAACCTTGCAAAAGAGGGAATGGTGAGATTAAAAAAACATAAAGATGGAAAGGCCCACCATTGGACAAGACACTCCATTCAAGACAGGGCTGCTGCTGTATCCAGAACTCACTGCAATGAGACTTGTCCTTACCAGAGCTGCATAAAGACTGACACACCAACATGCCCCCACAGACTAGCCCTCGCTATCTCAGAAGAGATAATTAATTACATGCAGTGGAAACTTTGGGGGCTAGGATTGTATGGGTGAAGGGGAGTGCTCCTATCAGTGGGGTGGCCTGAAGAAAGGCCACTAGGTATGCCACAGATCCTGAACCTTCACAAGCATAGACAACCCAGAGGGAACCCTGGGGCTTATTGAAGCTGACAGGCAGAAGAATACAAGGAGTGTGATAGGTTGATAAAGGGAGGGGAGGAGGTTTGGGGAAGAAGGGGGAAAGAAGAAAGGCAGGGATAAATACTCAATATGCTTGTAAAACTAAGAAATAATGAAAAAATATACAAAAAAGAATAAAAACTATTGTGATATGTTTCCACCCAAAGGGAAAGAGACAGCATAAACTAAGTGTGTGGCAGGTGGAAAGGTGGTGTAGGGCTAGGGGATAGGCATACATTTGTAATCCCAGGGGGATAACCTGAATCAGAAGTCAACCTGTGCAGTACAGGAAGACCCTGAAGACAGCAGACTGGGTGGGAGTGAGAGATTCATTTCATTTGCGAGTTTTATCAAAGATGAAAAACACCAACTGAGGAGAGCCACTCTGGCCTATTTCAGCATACAGAGTTCTATCCTAGGGTAAGAAAAAGATGGAATTTGATGAAGCACAAAGCACTTTCTGACCAAGTGGAAGGCAAGGCAGTTCCACGCCCACCGTTTGCTCCCCACTGGAGATCAGTGCCAGGTGAGGACCACGTTATGGACCCTGGGACCAGGTCTTACCTGCACTGACCTGTGCAATAGACCACCAATCTGTCTCCCTCATAAGGACTCCTACCCAATGTGCTCATACATTTAATCCCTCCTTCAGTGAAAGCCAAAGCTGTGCTCTGGAGAGGAAATGAGGAGGTTCCTGGTACCAAGAAAGTCCTAACTGAAGCCCACTAGTGGGACAAGGGCTCTAGATTGAGGGTCGAGCCCCAGGAGTGGAGCTGGAAGGAGGTGGGACTGCCTCCTTGCCATATAGATGCCCTGCTAGTCTCTGCCACTTCAGATTGTCACAGAATGTTTTCTGTGCCTGAAATGCATTCCTGCAGCACAAGCCCCTTGTTCAAGGCTCTCTCTGAATGCCTCCTCAGAGCTCTTCCACTCCAGGGGCCTGCCTGTGCCCATGACACATTCTTCTTTTCTAAGACATTTCTGCAAAATATATTCTGCCAGCCATTCCAGAGCTCTAAAATGGCAAGAATTAAGTTTGATTCAACATGATATCATCATAAAATATACATAGCTCATGAAAAGACAGTGTTGACCAAATACTTGTTAGATAAAGTAACAAGGCTATCAAATCTATATTTCATAAGATGGTATACAACAAATCATGCATATTATTGAGCAAAATGTTGACTGGATGTAGCACAGGTAATGGCCAGTTATAGATGTCAACTTCACACTTCTGACTGAACCATTAGGCACATCCATGAAGAATTATCTAGTCAAAGCAAGCCTGAGGGAGGTTGTCTAATTGACTTGGGAAGGCCCAACCCATAATAGGTGTGACTGTTTACCAGGGAGGTGGATAAGATAGAGGGAAAGTTAGTTGCAATTTAGTTAGCTGGAAGACTGACAATCTAGCAATCTAGGATTCAGCACAGCTCATTGCCTTCTGTTGGCCTTTGTTATGCATATGATATGGCTGGTTTCCTCTGCTTCTGCTGATAATTTTCCTGCCAATTTCATGTTCAAGTGTAATCCATAATCACAGGCAGGAATGGAATTTCCTTGTTCCCCTAAACTGTTTGGGCCCATATATTGCTCACAGTCACAAAAGTATTAAACTAAGACAATATATGTTTGATAAATATCAAGTTAAATAAGCAAGAAAAAGTTAAGAATGAGGCCTTTGAGATTCTGACATAAGATAAGCTATGTGGTTTGTAATGAGTTAACTTTAAGGAACAGACATTAATGACTGGATTTTTTTTTCAATTGATTTTATAGAATTTTCAAAGCACCAGGTGGGTGTCTGTGTATTCATCAATATGAACTGTAAAGTAATGAGGAGATGATCAATACAGACAGGTTTTTCTCATATTTGCCAAAAGGATCCCTGAGTAGAAGAAACTTTACTTTTAATGTGACATTCTAGTGCTCAAATGTGACCCAAAGAGGCTTGTAGAAAGAACAACTTTTGCAGAAAGCATCACAAATTAAGTCTTAAGGTCTGTCAATTAAAGTGAAGATTTCTAGTCATAATTACAACTTGAGGCAGGTTATGATTTATATGTTTGACTATTTTATAAGCAAATGGAGATGATATCAATCTCATTATTTTTTCTTTAAAATCATTAACATATTTAAACTACTTTTTGGCATCTAGCAGATTCTCAACCACTGGTAGCTAGTTATAAATAACTGGGAGAGACAACTGTCTCAACCTCCACAGTGCTGGAAGTATTAATGGCATTTTTCTGAATATTAATGGATATTTGAATGTATAGGTCTAGACCTGAAGAAGGTACTCAGAGCTATCTACAAGTATTAAAAAACATAGTAGTGACAACTTGATTAAAAGAAAAAAATGGTTTTCTAAAGGAAGGAAAGTGACATAAAGAGTTGAGAGAAAAGAAATATTTCATCTGTGCGTATATGCAATTCTACTACAGTGAGAGGTCACACAGTGAAGACACCTAAGGAGAAGTAGAAATAAACTAGCCTTTTATAAAAGGAAGTAAGTCAAAAAATTGTAAATAGTAAATTTCCATTGGGAGGAAATTTATTTTTCAGAAACCTAGCCATAAAATATGATCTGAAAAGTGGCACTATGAAAAGAAAATATGCTGTAAGAATAGCCTCTGGGGAAAAGAATGACCTATATTGGATTTTACCCTGTGTCTAGCAATTCTACCCTGTTCTGTGCTCAACAGAGCCACATCAGAGCAGTTAGCACACTTTAACAGCAGCAGAGCAATTCCCTGTCATTAACCCAGCGTACCTGCAAAGATCTCACACTAGCAGAAGCGACTCTAGTCTTTGTAACCACAGGTATCATCCTCTAGTGAGGTCATTACTAAACCCCTCTTCTCTACAATATTCAGTCATGTTTGAATACTCAGAAATCTCTGCTCTGAGCACCTCTCTGGCTTTTCGACACTTTTTTGTTCTTCACACTTTAGTTTAGTTTTAGCACATTGCACTGTTCTCTGGACGATTTCTTTTCAAGTGAAGGTAATAAGTGTCAGCTGGGTAAACATGCACTAATGTAAACCATGTTATATCTTACTACCTGTAAGAATTTGAGTAAGTTGCCTCAGTACTGTGATATTACATATTTTATAACTGTCATACAGAATTTGTGCTTTGTAATTATAAGCTATTATATCACCTTAAAAAAGATTAAGGACTCAGGTGATTAAGGACACAACCTATCTCACAATATTTGACTGAAATAAGAACAAGTGATATTTGAGAAGATTACTTGAGTAACAAGATGGTGAGTTATATAGACTTCCACAAGCTTCCAACTTTAAACAGCACCAATGTATCAAACTAGCGGGTGTGAGTGTGGGAAAGTTTAAAAATGACATGGGATGGAGTCATTTCCACATGTTATTAAAGATCGTGAGACTTTTACTAAACTACGTGTGCAAAAGATCTTTGCCAGGGACTAATCATGAAGAAGGGGAGATGTGGTGGCTGACAATAAGACTCTGGCAGATTCAGAGGGCCATGAATGGAAAGATAAGGTAGATCAGAGAGAATGGAAATAGTAAATGTTTGTCAATGTTTCCAATAAATTCAACAAGTTTACACTCAGGAAAACATTTTCTTGTTCTATCACGACATAGGAAAAGATCAGTATGATGATAGAAATGCCAGGATGATATCCAGTGAAGAAAAGACCCATATCTAAATACGTTGCTTTCCATTGAAGCTCAAGTATTGATTTACTTTGAAATGCACTTGTTGCTACGTGATATTTTATACTCAATTTTCCATAAACCACAAATCTATACATTATCATCTGAATTCAAAGTGGAGATTTGTAAAGGGTCCCTCTGCAGAACACTCCTACTATTCTAACACATTCTTGCTCATATGAGAACAGACAGCTCCCCTCAGGGAGACAGAGAATTGCAGAAGTGGGTATCAGTCCTGCAGCGCGTCCTTACTCATCCTTAGAATCCCTGCACTGTTGACCAAGGAATCTCCACCCTGTGTCATAGCAGGAAGTTATATTGGTATCCTTTGAATATTGAAAATGTTTTTCAGATACTTGGATTTTTTGATATCAAGAAATATACTTCTAAATGGGAACCATAATTTTGTTCTTCATGAACTATTATTTTTCTGATGAAGAAAATATAAAAGATGAGACACTTAAACATGACTCCAAAAGTCCTTCTCACATTGAAATGTTTTGAAAGCTAATTATAAATGAGAAATTCTAGAAATTTAATTTACTATAATCAGTCCAAATAAATTCAAATAAAAATAGCAGGTCATTCTTCTGGGTTTGGGATTGGTTACTTAGAATGTTGCTCAAATTCTTCAGAAAGCCCTATTAAAATAGTCATGAAATTTTCCTGAAAATAATTGAACATGCTTGAGTGTATAAATTCAAAGAATATTTTAGTAGTGCTATAAATAATTACAGAATACATGCTACAGACAATGTGAAATTTATTAAATACACACATGAACATACACACACAGAAACACAAACATTAAATTAAAGTGACCAGACATATTTTGCTTTAACACACATAGTTGACAAAAAAATGTGTGTAGAATAAACTTGGAAGCCTTTTTCAACACAGATTAAATATAATCAGAAATCCCAAAACACATTTTATTTGAAGAAGGACCCTAAATAAAGATGACAGCTGTACACTTGTGATTCACATTTACTAAGACTGAGGAACTAAGGCAAATGTTTTCACAAAGGATGTGCAGAATTGGAATGTTCCCTATGGACTAGAAATTCTGTGAAATTCACTATTTCACATGATTGCAAGCTGCTGTTCAGGCTAGTAAACTTTTTCTATAACTTATTCACTGAGCAGACACACAGTATCTGATTTGGAATAGTGAGAGATAGAAAGCAGAGACAAAGTAAGAATATCAGCTGATAACAGTGTAGAAAACCATGTTCTACATGATTACTTCAAGCAACTTGAAAATGAACCCCTCTGGATAGAAATTAAGTATACCAAAGTTTAAGTCATGAAATTCCTGTAAGTCCAAGAACTTTTTTACCAAAATTGTTGACCCAACAATTTTCATGAAAAATCTAAATTGTACCATGAAAAATCAAAAATATGTATTGGTTAATTAATAATTAATTTCAATATTGATGCTTATCAAGTGGCTTTCTCACTTAATATTAGTGATGGTATCATGATTGATAACAATTAAAATACTATGGTTTAGCATAAGTACTGCCAAGATGAGAAACAAAAAACAGCCTTTTTTAAGGAAATTCGATATAACTAAGACTCAGTTCAAAACTTTCTCATCTGAAGCAAACTATCTTTGGTGATTTTGTATTTATTCAGTACAAATGGAATCAAAGAAACAATAAATATTGACATTAATTTCAAACATTTGTACTAATAAATTATGAGTTTATCAGTTCTTGGATCAGAAATCACCAAGTTTTTTTTCTTTTATTATAGTTGCAGTTTGATTGGAACCATAGGTCCAAACTACTTTGAAAATACATGAATAAACCTTGTCCAGTGAAACAGATTTTAGGTGTATATAAATTAAACTATGCAAGAGGCAGAGGTTGTATTGCCAAATCATGACATCCATTGATTAATTTGAACTTTTGAGAATAGAGATAGGAGCATTACTTCTGTGGAGTTTATAGGACACAACCTTTTTAATAGCAAAAAATTTCCATACTTGAGATCTTTGTTGAGTGTTACCAGACTTCTACCCTACCATAAAATATGAATAACTTCTTCAGTTAAAAACTAGTGAACAAAAACACATTTTTGTTACAGAATAATTCAGAATTCATATTTTCACATAAGTTTAAGATCTTTACAAAATATAGTAATTTTAAGAATAGAAGCTTCAAATCTAATCTTTACCTTGAATAAATACCTTTCAAGAATGGATTTAATAAGTGCATCTTTTCTCAGATTAGTAAATTAATGCATTAATGAATGATTATTACAGGATACAACTTTTTACTAATGTTTTAAAAGATTTAAACAAGTTTGGGACAGAATTTTAAAGCCTTTTTCTACACCAAAGAGCACTCACATACATACATGAGCCCATTTGTCAATCAAGATTTTGGAAAGAGATAATCTTTCAACTATCTTTAGGAATCATATCAAATTTTCTTTCATCCTTCCAGGAAACTGTCCTGGAATCCACATACTTGAGGTGAGGAGACAGAGGCGTGAGAAAAGGGGAAGATAAAGCAAGACTTCAGATGAGACTCCCTCCCCAAGGCTCAGTCCACTCCCCCACATTCCAATTTACAGTAAAATGAAATTGGCACATTAACCTGAAAGGAAAAACAGAAAAGAAGAAACATGATCACATAGATACAGTAAATTCAGGCACAAGCAATTAAATAGTAGCAAGTTTATGAATTTTAAAACAGGAATTTGGCCATGAAGGAGCAAAATTAGTTTCTACCTACTAAAGAACACATGGGAACAAACTCTAAAAGTGCTAGGGAATAGGATTAAGAGAGCCATTGTAAAATGGCTTCAGAAAAGAATTCTCAAGTGCAAGTGTGAGAAAACAGGGTACTCTGCCTGTTTCTTCAGAGGGCCTCCTGTACCCTTCAGAAAACCCATTAGTTGTGGAGTTAAGTGCATAGAGAAATAAAGCAAATGGCCCAGACTTGGGTTAGAGTTTGTGAGTGACATAGAAGGAGAACTCAGCAAGGATTTGGGAAATTTCTAGTTATTTGTTGTAGCTATTAAAATGACAGTGACAGTGCCAACCCTATGTTCAACAAAATTAACTGACTGCATTCAATGCCTTGGAAGCAAAATCTCTCATGAAAGTTAGTTAGAAATAGTTAGATAATGAGAAGGAGAAAGGAAGAAAAGGAGAGGGTAAGAGGGAGATAAAATGAATGACCTAAACATTGAGATACCATTTCAAGTTTAATATATTGAAAATGGCAGTTTTAGTAAAGAATATGCAGAGAATGTGAGCAAAAAAGGAAAAGATAAATAATAGATATAGCATACACACACACACACACACACACACACACACACACACACACACACATACACACACACACACACACACACACAGGATCCATATAGTTCTAGGCACTTTGCTGCTTTCAGCAGATCCTTTGGTTAGCTGTCCTGTTTACATAAATGCATCTGTACTCAGAATGTCCTATGCTCTCTAAGAGTTAGTTATTGGTTTAAAAAGAAATAAATCATACTTTCCTAAATGTCTAATAAAATTCCCAGTTCCATGGACCCATTAAAGGACATTTTAATGCTTTTATACAATTTTCTCAAACCATACAACACACCTTAATTTTCACTCAGCTTAGCAAGCTGTTTTATGTGTACTTACCCATCATTCATGAAGGACATTTTAAATAAAGCAGTTTAAAATATCAGAGTATCTTGTACATTTGTTCCATGTTTAAAGGACTTTCATAGCTTCCTGATATTTCCTTTAACAAGATTCTTGTGAGTGCCTCATGTAAACTTCACAAAACTTATGTAACCAACTCTCACAATCAATACTATATTATTATCTGTATCAACTAATGATAATAATATAGACAATGTTGAAAATAATTCAATCAAAACATCTGCTTATTGCATTTAAATTAAAGAAAAAGGCTGTTATATTTCACTGGATTTCAACTTTTTTACCTGTCAGACTAGAAGGTTGTCAAAAAGAAACACATAATCAGCTTTATCAGTGGAAAACAAGTTTCAGCATAGAAATGCATTCTACATTAGGAGTTCATGGATTACTTGTTAGTACTTGACAAGCAAGAACTCCAGGATGCAATGAAGAGAGAAAGGAAGAAATGGAACGAATCATACTATGTTGTCATCTGATGAATGTCAATGCCTTTTTCAATAGTATTTTCAAGATGGTATAATCAGCATCATTGTGTAGGACCAACTATTTCAAAAACTTCTCTTCATTTGTTCATTTGTCACCATGACCATCAAAATATTTGCCAAATTCAAAGATCTGAAAATTATGATCCCTGTGTTTGGGGGAGCTTATTCCTATATCCATGTGTTATCTATTAGATATATTTAAATACAAACAATTTAGTAATGCACAATTTTGAACACCTAAAATATTAGAATTGCTTTAGGGTATATAAAAATAGGAATTAGGGAACTGTTAAAAATGACAAACTTTGTTATTTTAAAAAAAGAAACAAAATGGCAAGAGTCTTACTATCTGAGTAATAATCTTTCAGTTAAACAATAAATGGACTTTTTTAAAAGAAAACATGATTTTTTGAAAATTCTAACATGGTAACCATAGGAGATGAACTCACAGTGCACAGTAAGTCTGACTGGTGAAGAAACGAGTGATTTAATTAATAGCCACATTTCTACATATGTCAAAAGCATTCAATGACTATAGGTGCAGAATACCAGAATCACTCATCATTTTAGCTTACAAATAAAGAGACTGTGATTATTCTCTTGACACTTAGCTGGCACATACACTAAGCAGAGATGTCTTCTTTCACTGAACATAGCTGGGTTTATTTCATAATCATGTCAGATACACTTTTTGGTTTTCCATTATTAGTTTGAAGTACTATTAAGTGAAACAGAAAAAAAAGATCTTGGCTTTTTTTGTAAGAACATTTCTTTTATATATGATTGAAGATTTTACAACACTCAGAAAAGGCCATCAGATGTTAGATTTAAAAATAAAATCAAAAGCATTTCCTGACATAGTACACATGAAAAAATTGGAAATCCCAATATCTTCATTTGAAGTTGTAGAAAGTTTGTCTCCTTGGAGCTCGACAGCCACTTAACACAGCAGAAAATAAGATACTATACTGTAAACAAAAAAGTACAGTAAAGGACAGTTGTAAATTTACATAAGAATAGTTCATAAACATTTTGGTCTTTCCTTACGGTTTATATAAAATGAATAAAAAAACCATTTGACAGCTGTCATCACTCGTTTGACCATTTATCACGTATGTGCACACAGACACGTCTACAGAGCAGCACATTGATGCACCGTACATGGATATTGGACTATGATCACTGCTTGTAACTGAGATGTGCATTACCCAGTCAATATTATCCATAGCTGAAATACTCTTACATTATGTATTCTTGCCATGTAGTATCTATAAAAACATGAAAATATAACTTTACATTATTTCAATTATTTACATTAGTTCAAGCTTGACAGAGAAAAATTAATAAGCTCAGTTTTTGGAAGAGTAGGCCCAGAGGTACAATAAATAGCATTGATTGTATATACTCATTTTTTTTTTCATTTTTAAAAACTCATTTTAAGTACAATATGGAAACAATTAGTCTGCAATTTGGTCATTCTAGCACTTATTATTAAAACTTAAATGCACCTCCAACATTCCTGATGTGGAGAATGCATTTGGGTTATGCTGTACTGTCTTGGAATCTGTGAGCAGGGTAGCAGAGTTTCACAAGGAATAGCAGGAAACCACGTGACACGTGGTAGATGCAAGTTGGTCAATGCCAAATCTTGCACTCCTCCTTCCCTTCTCTTAAACTGACAAGTAAGATGTTGGAAAAGCACTTCGTAAAATGCCAGGC